>CM056378.1:7096555-7134055 GCA_029718625.1 Synaphobranchus kaupii
AGCCTTCATATGGAGACTTCGTTAAAGTGTGACCGAAAGTTCTTACGGCAGTACCTGTCATCGGAATTTCCTTCTATGAGGATGGGAAAATACTTAGGATGCCTTATTAGGACAGCTACAAGCACCAGTGAATCTTGTTTCAAATCATGACTGTAGGCAATTGAGTAATGAACAATGTCACATACTGTAGATATGAAATTAAGAAATGCACACATGTTTTTTTTCCATAATGAGACTTTTTTGGTTGTTCATGATCTGAGTTTTTGACAGTTATCATAGACCAAGGCAGGGCAGCTCCTAAATGTCACATTAACCACTGATACTTTTCCTCTGCTATTAATTCATCCCTTTGTTTCTTGCAGTATGTCAGTGTAATTGCTGCTTACAGGTGTAGTTTTCATTCTAAACGCAGTTACATTTTCCGTTTCTTTTTAAAATCAGCCCCTTGTGATATGGGATGCATTTGGAAGATGGATCTCTATGCAACGCTACGATGGTTCCCAGGTCAAGAAAGAGTCATTATAATACTCCACTCATTCATCTGCAATTTTTTTTTCTCTTCCAGATTACCACAGCTTTATTCCACTCACCAAAGTCATAACATAGTCATAACGAAAAGCAGTATACTACAAGTCATAACATAGTCATAACGAAAAGCAGTATACTACAAGTCATAACATAGTCATAACGAAAAGCAGTATACTACAAGTCATAACATAGTCATAACGAAAAGCAGTATACTACAAGTCATAACATAGTCATAACGAAAAGCAGTATACTACAAGTCATACATAGTCATAACGAAAAGCAGTATACTACAAGTCATAACATAGTCATAACGAAAAGCAGTATACTACAAGTCATAAACATAGTCATAACGAAAGCAGTATACTACAAGTCATAACATAGTCATAACGAAAAGCAGTATACTACAAGTCATTTTTAGATAGCATTCTCTCTCCCTTATTCTCCCTTTAATCTTCACTGTTATTCCATTCTCCCTTACTTCCCTGCTCTCATTCTGTATATGCTCTCTCTCTCTCTCTCTCTCTCTCTCTCCCTCTCTCCCTCTCTCGCTCTCTCTCTCTCTCTCTCGCTCTCTCTCTCTCTCTCTCTCTCTCTCGCTCTCTCCTCTCGCTCTCTCTCTCTCTCTCTCTCTCTCTCTCTCTCGCTCTCTCTCTCTCTCTCTCTCTCTCTCTCTCTCTCGCTCTCTCTCTCTCTCTCTCTCTCTCTCTCTCGCTCTCTCTCGCTCTCCTCTCTCTCTCTCTCTCTCTCTCTCTCTCGCTCTCTCTCGCTCTCTCTCTCTCTCTCTCTCTCTCTCTCTCTCTCTCTCTCTTGCTCTCTCTCTCGCTCTCTCTCTCTCTCTCTCGCTCGCTCTCCCTCTCTCGCTCTCTCTCTCTCTCTCTCTCTCTCTCTCTCTCTCTCTCTCTCTCTCTCTCTCTCTCTAATGATTTTTAAACAGAACACCCATCATTCATATTCCCCTTCACATGACCTTAAACTGCTGCATATCATTTCCTGGCCTGGCACAATCCCAGTCTGGGTTTATTACTAATTACACACAATAACTAATTATGGGCATTGAATAGATTACCCATTCACCTGCCATTCTCTGGAGGGGGAGCTGGGGGGAAGGGGGGTGGGGGGGTGGCACATGTTGTCTGATGGCACAAGTGGTGATGTGACAATAGTTTGACTTTGCCAAAACAAAAGGGAATTTCACATTCAGTCTTTCTCTCTCTCTCTCTCTCTCTCTCTCTCTCTCACACACACACACACACACACTCAAGTTAATGTGATTCTACTGTGCTCCTTTGAAAGCGCTCCACAATCAAACATTTGATAATGAAAATTAAAGACTATATTCCAGAAAAAAAGAGCCCATTGTGTGTGCTGTGTGTGTGTGTGTGTCTCCACTGAACAAATCTGAGGGTCCCAGGATTGGCAGCACTGCTCGTGAAGGGCAACGCACTTCAAAAAAACAACATGTTTATCGCACAATAAACCTTTAACAAAAATAACCATCTTCTAGTTATTGTTCCTCCCACTCAAAATCCATAACTTCTCTTATCAATGACAGCACTTGTGAGTTAAGAACAGAGCCCTTTCTTGACACTTTTTTTTTTCCTGTTCTGCGGCTTACTCTGATCTTTGCTGTAAACTTACCGCCACTATCAGGGTTTATTCTGACAAAAAAGCTAATATAGTTCCTTAAATGTCCTTAATTAAAACTCTTATCTAAGAAAACACTACGTATATGTACACTTTATTGGGGAGCATTGTTAGAATATTGGAACAAAATCTTATAACAACGGTTAAAGTCAAACCACTTCTTTATATGTCATAATCTGCTGATAAAACACGGAAATAAATTACCTTTGAAAGAACTGGAGAGTTGTGGCAGCCTCTTCTTAGTACTCTATATTAAAAAGATAGAAGCATCCAAAGAAAAAGGCGGCTAGAGCTTCCAGTCAGTCGGTGTCCACAGAATGTATCACAACTCTACCCTTTATAGAGAGCATTCATTTCTCAAACCCCACATGAAAAAACAGAACAGTTTAACAGTCACTCACAATCATTTTTATTTTCACATTACAGTGTTGTGGACTGCCAAGGATGTTCTTATCTAAAGGGCCACTTGAAAATCATTGACATTTCACCAAGCACAAATGATATTTGGTGGGCAGGCTATGGCACATCTCTACATCGCCTGAACCTCAGTGACCTGAGCAGCAGAGAAAGAAAACGATTTTCGAGTTAAAACCATAAAAGGCCAATAGCCCTTTATGCAAATGGAAACTTACGTCAGCTAAAAGTCCTTCTCTTTAACGTGACCGAGCACAACCAGGAGAGCGGCAAAAGCCGTGGCCTCCGAGCTGGGGGGCATGATCCAACGCATCATGTCCAGTTCGCTGAAGGACAGCGGTGCGCCTCTTTGATCCACCTGGTTAGCTGACTTGTAAAAAAAAAGTGCCATTCCTCCCATGTTGTTTAAAGCCTCTCTCAATATCGCCTCCGGGTCGATGCAGAAGTGCTTTTGAGCAGCCAATTCTGCATGAAAAGAGAGGGCCAGCAGCCTTTTAGAAAATGTTTGAAGAGGTGCGTGCCGAGCAGCCCAATAGCTTTAAGTGAAACTCTCTCACACACTTTGTAATCGTGCTCCAAAAATAAAGATTTATTTATTTACTTATGTTCTGATGAAGCCAAAAATGTTAACGGTGCTTTATTTTTGGAGCATTATACCAAGTGTCAGTGGCGTGCACAGGCTCTCTAAGGGGCAGGGGCCCCCACCTCTGCGGGAACCACCGTGGGGCCCCACCTGGGTTGTTGGGTGCATGCATGCTGACATAGCCCCCCCCATCTGGGCTGGAGTGAATATTAGTTTTTACTAAAGTACGTCTCTCACACACAAACACAGACCTTAAGCAAGAGTGTGTCTCCCAGTGGCCTCCACAGCCCGGATACACACACACACACACACACACACACACACACACACACACACACACACACACACCACACACACACACAGACCTTAAACAAGAGTGTGTCTCCCAGTGGCATGCACAGACCAGATACACACATAAAGAAGTGAAGTGAGAGAGGGAAGGAGAGAAGAGGAAAGGACAAAGAGGGGGAAACTAAGAGGGAAGAAAAACCAGCCCCCCTCAACCCAAAAATTCTGCCCTTTTTCCCTCCAGTCCATCGACACAAGATTCATCTCTCAGTGGAACAGAGAGGCGACAAGAGCCCAGGAATGGGCGGAGCTACCGTGTATACCATGGAACCGCTGATATTAGCCAATCACAGAGTTGTGCTAATTGACAGAAAAGCAAATGGGCGCAGCTATAGTGCACTCATAAAAGCCGCTTGCCTTGCATTTCATTCACTGTTTTAAAATAGTAAATTAAATATTGTTTGTGACCCAAAGCATTAGTTAGCACAGACTTTCTGAGACTTTTTAGGGTGACAAGCATGTCTCATGTTATTAGGGCACCCCTATGATAGAAAAAAAAACACGCTTCATTTTTTCCCCCTAAGGTCACAAGGATGGTGGGGCAAAACTAAGCATGTTTTCTCAACTATAGGGGCACCAGAGGGGCATTTGAAAATGTTTCCTGCAGGATTTTCTGAAATTGTAATGGGTGGACCGTGAACTGTCTCGGGGGGTCTGGTGCATGCCACCCTGGAAGAAAATATTGTCAATTTCAACAGCTAAATGTATCAATTTGAGATTCAAATTTAAAGACTAGATCCACAATTTTTTTTGTGATTGGAAATTTTGGCCAGCTGACTTGTTTGGCTAGACAGCTAGCTAACACGCAGAAACGTGGTCTGATGAAAAATATTTATAAACCTGTTGTCAGCGGACAAGACTATACAGAGACTATCACAGTGCATGTTAACCTGTTCTGCCCCAAAGCTCATCCCTTTCTTAATTAAGTGGGGCTGAACTTGAAAACTACAATAAAAAACAAGTTGAATAAATAAGTTTGTTTATTGACACAGAAAGCCTCTGAATCTGATTGGCTTGCCATCAAATGTTTGCTACCTACAGTATATATAGTCTTTCTCTTCGTTTTCTTTCTGTCTTTTCTTTGTAAAGTACTAGCAGGCTAGTTTAAAAAGGTAGATCCTGTTATATGACATGGAAGCCAATGAGCGGGGCGACGCCAGAGATGGTTAAAAAACTGAGAGACTGCACTGAAGGGAAACGGGAAACCCTACCGTGAACAGGTTGCGACTTGAGCCGAGAGGTTCGACTGCGCCTCTGGTGTGACTTTAGGGCAAAAATGGGGCACCCTAGTAGCACCTGAGATGTTTCCCACCCGAACGGGCATTCTAACGGGACACCTGCATGCTTAGGGCCAAAATGAAGCATGCAAGTGTTCTATTAGGCCATGGACCTCCACTGGTTAAGTAAAGGTTTTAACAAAGGGCACTTTGGTAGGCTACTCAAAGCAAAACAGGGCCCCTGTGCACGCCAATGCCAAGTGCGCTACTCTCAGTTTGTCTTACTTTCGACGGTCTTTTATGTCATGTGTGGCTGGTGCAGGACAAGCATTGATTTTTTGTCACTGTACAATATAAGCTGCCATCATGATCTCATCCATGACACCTCTCTCTCACCGTCATTTCCTTTTGAGCACAAAATGTCCAGCAAGGCTTGTTTTTTTTCTGTCTCTTGTCGTGACTTTATTGTCTGTCCGTCAGGCAAATAAACTGACTGACATCTTAAATACACATGGGTATTCTGTCTTCTGCTCCACATACAAACATGAAATCCGATGTTTTTCTGTGAACTCGTGAGTATTCTGGGGGCAATTGTAACGGGGGTCAATTGTTTGTTACAACTGCCCCCAACCCTGAACACATGAAACTAGCTAGCTTGCTGGATAGAATCTCAGCTCTAGCTTGTTTCAGATTGGTGCAATTTTATGGTGTTGCAATTGCCCCCTGTTACAATTGCCCCCAGAATACTCTATGGTTTATGAACTGTGTGAGCAAGCTGGTGGTAAATACACATTTTTTACATGTGAGATTAATTGTCATTTTCAAAGATATCCTATTGTTTAAAATCATTGAGGTTTTCCCATGTAATAAGGTTGTGCAAAAGTGCAGTGCCAACCTTTATATATAGGCTCACACCCACAAGAAACAACTGGATTAATTTTGTGGTGATTGGTGTCAGACAGAGGTGGAACATCCAGGTTCAGAAAGTAAAAAGTCCTCCCCAGGATTTTGTTCCAATCACCTGGATTTGCTAATTAGCACCATTCCTCAACCAGGAGGTAGAACTAATTAGTGAAATCAGCTGGCTGATGAGTTCATGGGTGGAAGCAAAACATGGCAGGACCTTTAGTTTCTGACCCCTGGACTTTCCACCTCTTAAGCAGTCACAGAATACACAGCCTCTGATTCTACAAATCACTGAATTTTGAACCACTACCGTCATCCTGCAATTTGAAAGTATATTAACTACATTTGAATCGCAAGCATAATTTTCACAAAGTAATAATACTGAAATTGTAACTTACATTGTCATTTGAAATCGCATGTCCTTCGCAATTTACCGCCATGTTTTAGAATCACTGCACGGTATTACAGGTGAACTTAATTGATTAGCGTTGGAAAGCTGTGACACCTAGGAAATCATAATTATAAAAGATAATTGCACACTCCTATATCATTCCTATTAGCTCAGTGTTAGCACCGTTACCTTAAACCAAAAAAAGCCATGGGTTCAAATCCCATCTGGACTCCTTTCTGTGTGGAGCTCATGTTTCCTCTAATTGATACTCTGGTCTCTCTCACAGTCCAAATACCTGCCGGTTAGGGTGAATTAGAGACTCTAACTGTCCCTAGGTGTGTGTGTGTGTGTGTGTGTGTGTGTGTGTGTGTGTGTGTGTGTGTGTGTGTGTGTGTGTGTGTGTGTGTGTGTGATGATGATGAAGTACGGTATATAATACCCAATGCGACTGGTGTTTTGTCTCTTGCAAACGCTAAAAACATCTGTTATATTAAAGACTCACTGACTAAACTGTAAGCATTAAGAGAGAATCTGAACTTACAGATGTTATCATGATAAATCTCTGTATTACTGGCTCATAAGTTACACTTCAATATGATTTGATAAAACAGAAACTTTATACTTGCGTACGAGCAGAGAGTACTCATTACACAATATAATATCTGCCTCAGTCCTGTACTGTGAAGAGCTTGCATGGTAGGAAAATACTAAGAAACTGTGCAACTGTGGCTTTGTTTTAGTAATGCAATCATGTCCTGTAAAGAATTTTAACAGCATTGAACTGTTCCTAATACATTTAACTTAGCGTTTATTTGTTTTGTGGCAACCAAAAATACGGTATTGCAGTATGAATGGAATTTACTGTTTTATCCTCTTTAGATCACAGTTTATTACTGATAAAATGTAATTTTTCTTTAAAGTGCACACACACCATGGCTTTGAAGGATTTGCATTCGTCTCTAGTTTTATTGTCCCCCAGACTTTGCTGAAGTTGACTTGTAGGCTACATGAGAAGTGAGACTGAAATTATTGACACAATTAGATCTTTATAGGAACTGTGTGCCTGAATTACTCGCTCCACCACCAGAAACAGCCAGTCCGTGAAGGAAGAATTTACACGCATTTCAAAGCAGCGGATAATCAATTTAGTGAGTAACCTCATGTGTTCAGAGGATCCCAAGATGATTGATTGTTTTGCAGTATAAGCATTTAATAGCCCTGCAACGCATCATAATAGCCCTGTTATGTATACATGCATACATACATATGTACATAAAGTACATGCGTATGTATGTGCGTACTTACTGTACATACATACACACTACATACATACACACACACACACAGTGGTATGCAAAAGTTTTGGAAACCCCTGATCAAATTGCATGTTTGTTGGAATCACTGTTTGAAGTTAACACCACTTAAACATGACATATTTCATATTTTCATATTTTAAAAAAATAGTTTTTCAATTTTGGAAACAAATTTGCCATTTATTTACGTGTTTTCACAAAAAGAATAATAAAGCAATACAAATAAATAAATGGGGGGGGGGCTAAACTCATTAAGGGAAACAGGAATGAAAAGGAAACAGTTTAGCATACTATGCTAATTAGCAAATAATCCAATATGAATGACTTTTGGCATACATGTACAGATTCACATAACGGACAGGCCACATAAGCTGAGCTTGCTCATGTGCTACGTCACGTCTTTTATGCGATGAACAGAGCTCAGCTAACATGCTAACAATCCAGTTGGCTATTATTGTTGTCTATGTAATTTGATGCTAGCTAGTCTAAGATAAACGATTGAACAACGAACATGACAAGAATTCAAAAAATTATTTATGTCAAGAGAACAAGCTGAGTTAATGTTACATTTATAAACCACAGTATGAATTAACATTTTGTGAGACTCTTCAACTTAGGAAGAAAGAACGCCAGCATCAACGTGCATACATGCTAACGTTAGCTAGCATATCGATAATTAGCAGTGGACAAGCAGCAATGCCACTTATAACAAGTCAAATGGAGCAATGGCAGATAGTTCATGTTAGTTGAAGAAAATTAAGTGTAACAGCAACCCTAAATCAGACAAGAATTGTATGTCACACCCACTTAGCAAGCGAAGACATTCTGAAGAGAACAGTTATCGTCCATTAATGCTTAATGTTCACTCACAAACATGAGGACGCAAGCAGACAGCTCTGTGTCAGGAGATGTTAGTCTCCTCTCTGTGAGGTATCAAGCTTCACAGAACACAGAACTACAGGTTTTTCTCGCATTTGAGCAAACTTTTCTGGGGGGGGGGGGGGGGGGCAGGGGCGCCTCCAGGATTTATTATCAGGGTACACACACAGGCAGGGCATGCAGAGACCTTTTGAGGGTCAGGTGCTCAAAGTGAGAAAGGGCACATCAACCTAGAAAAACTATTTGGGGGGACACTTCAGTGCTTCAGGGGGGGTCCGGGGGCATGCATGAGTTCGGCTGCGACTAATGGGTTTTTGTGTTGAATAAATAAATTCCCCACTTTTTTTAGATGCAGTTACGACCAACCAACCAGGTGTCAGAATACAAAACGGCTCGCCGGTCGCAGGCACCATCTCATTTTTAAAAGTTAAACTGTAGGACACGGATCTGGGATCAGTTTTCGATTACACTTACAGAATTAAGTTGACATAAAACTGACCCAAGATCAGAACTAGCCTCACCCCACTCCTTTTGACACTTTGGTGTTTGTTGTAGGGCCGACCATAAGCGCTTGATCTTTTTTTGCACGTGCACGTAAAAATAAGTCGGCTCATAAGGGGCATTCATTCTGACAGAAAAATTCAAATTTTATTCAACAAACTTTCCACTGTCAGAAAGATCATTAAGAAATGGAAGTTAAGGGGAACTCTTGAAGTAAGCTAAGGGGAAGTGTTAAAAGCCAAGGCAATAACAATCTCTGATAGAACTGCTCATAGATTGGTCAGGTATGCAAAGAAAAACCAGATATCACTGCAAAGGACCTGCAGAATGGTTTAGCTGACACCGGAATAGTGGTGCACTGGTTCACCGTGCAGACTTGCTTATGCAAAAATGATCTGCATGGAAGAGTTATCGGAAGGAAACCTTGCCTGTGGTCTCATCACAAAAGCCAGCGTCTGAAATACATATGTAGCCAACACTTAGATAAGCCAGAGACTTTTGGAATTAAGTGCTGTGAATTGACAGAAAATTGAGCTTTTTGGCCCCAACCATCAAAGGCAATTTGAGAGAAATGGAAGCATTTGAAGAAAAGAACACCTTTGCCAACCGTTAAGTATGGGGATGGATCTATGATGCTTTGGAACTGTGTGGCAGGCAGTGGCCATGGGAAATACTTGTGCAGGTGGAAGGACTAAATATCAACAAGCAAATGTTCCAGAGAGAGGAGCAGTTGAAGCTCGAAAAGAGTTTAGATGACTATAAACATACCTAGAAATCACCCATGATCTCCTTAAAGGAACGGAAGATTAAGGTTGCTGAATGGCCTTCACGGTGTCCGACACTAGGTTGCTGAATGGCCTTCACGGTCCGACACTAGGTTGCTGAATGGCCTTCACGGTCCGACACTAGGTTTCTGAATGGCCGTCACGGTCCGACACTAGGTTTCTGAATGGCCGTCACGGTCCGACACTAGGTTGCTGAATGGCCTTCACGGTCCGACACTAGGTTGCTGAATGGCCTTCACGGTCCGACACTAGGTTGCTGAATGGCCTTCACGGTCCGACACTAGGTTGCTGAATGGCCTTCACGGTCCCGACACTAGGTTGCTGAATGGCCTTCACGGTCCGACACTAGGTTTCTGAATGGCCTTCACGGTCTGACACTAGGTTTCTGAATGGCCGTCACGGTCCTCAGAATTGCATGTTATTGCAAATCTGTGGAGATCTCAAACATGCAGTGCATGCAAGAATACCCAAGAATATTTGTGAACTAGAAGGGTTTAGTACAGGGCCATTTCTAGCATTGCGTACGATGAGAGACTTACGTACATCCAAGGGATGTGGAAATTGGAGGGGGGGGTGATTGTTATGGCGGACCGGGTGAGCTCCCCGTGGCTTTCCACACACACACACACACACACACACACACACACATGCCGGTCAGCTCATGGGGAGAAAGGCACTCCTAGTACGTGCTGTGCCTGTAATGTGAAGGTGGGCCTATAGAACACATGCCCATCGGGAGAGACTGGAGTGTCAGTTATGTTTGCAGGGTAGTTGGCTGAATTTAAGCATGATGCGATGCCTCGTCTAGCTCCGCCCCGCCCTGGACCACAGAACCACATTCTCTCCCCGGATCGCACCACATCTGACCCATGACAGTTGGGAGTGCTGTGTGTTGGGGGGGGCGTGGGGGGGTGGTCTGTCTGTTGGGAGGGTTTGGATTTCTGCACATGCTCACAGCGTTATGGAGGCTATGCGTTTGCAGCCAGATCATTGCGGCATTACTGTGCAGTAGACAGTGTTGCTGTTGGGGGTCGGGATCAGAAGTCAATCGCATGCACTTCCAGTGCGTTGCTGCACTATTGATGAGGGTTTTTTATTTAATCAATGCAGGGTTTGGGGGAGGGGGGGCGGGGGGGTCTGTATTCTCTTCTCTCTTCTTTCATTTCCCAGCAGCACACGTGGATGTATTTCACATTGTGGTCAGCATAGGATTCATTGTCAGTTCGTCAGGATGAAAAGGCGAGCTCTTCTCGCCATGGCATTGAAGATTGATATTCTTTGTTATAACAGAGGTGCACCATTAAAGGTGGCTTGTTGTGTTTTAAGAGAAGCGAGAAGTTGCTTATTTTGAGTTTTTTGCTAAGGCAGAAGAGTCACAGTAACTGGGTGAGGTGATTGTGCAGAGACAAGAATCTGGGGTTGAGAAAAATGACATGGGAGAGTTTTCAATTCAAGATGCAAAACGATATTCAACATAACGTGATAACTTTACAGTAAAAGAGATTAGGGGTGTAACATCGATAAAAATCTAAAGGGTCAAAAACAACTAAGGCAAGATGACTAAGAAGCATCAGAGGCTAGGTTTTATCAGCTTTATGGACACAGCTGGTTAATCCATATCTACAATAAAAACAAGATAAATCCGCCATTTTGAAAGCACACCTCTGTTCGGAACAGTTCTCCAAGCTTTCCTTTTTTAAACATCTTAACGGGTGGTCTTTTGAAAAACACACTTCTTTTTTTTTTTTACTGATGGCTAATGAAGAGGGGAAGAGCTAAATGTCTAAAGCAAGGTGTCCACCAACTTCATTATATCATTGACCTACAACCAAGGAGGAACAAGCACAGATGCCTCCTTATAATCTTGGGTTCCCTCTGCCTCATTAGCGGGTCCTTTGTGCCAGCGCACACGGCTGTACAGTACTCAATGATCCTCCACAACGGCAGGCTTGTATCAGAAGGAATTGAAGTGGATTCTCAGCCTTTTTAGTTTATGGGTCTGGGCGAGCGGGGAGTGGGGTTGCGTGGGGGGTGGGGGGGGGTGGGGGGGGTGGGGGGGGGTGGGGGGGGGGGGTGGGGGGGGGGGGGGGGGGCGGGGGCTGGTGGAGGTGTCGACTGACCCGCAGAGACAAGCGCAAGAGAGACAGACTGGCGTAATGGGACAGACACACCACAGCCGTTGTGGAGCCCGCTGTATCACAATGTGAAAACAGCAACAGTAATAGCTGTTCAGAGACTCATAAAATATCTTCATTTCTGGACTCTGGTTTTATTTTAATTTTCCCCTGGAGCGCAAATAAGACGTCCTGCATAGACGATATGTCACCTGGAATGTTTATTTATTCGTTTTTTTGGTCTGGAATACTGTTATTTCTCTAAGCTTGGCTCTGTTCACTCTCTCTTTCTCTCTGTCCTCTATCACTGGTTATTGTTACTGTGACTGCCCCTGTTTCTTTCCTCATGCACTGTGTTGCAGGGTGGAAACTACAGGGTTTATTATAGCTGTAGCTGAAGGAGATGGTACAAAGGATCAATTTTCTCCATTGGGTTAATTATTTGGCAATGGAGCACAGGAAATTGAGTGTTTGCGTAGTGCTGCTTCTGTAACGAGAAGGGTTAACAGTCAAGCTGTTGTGTTGAGCTCACAGCATGATTGTGTCAATCGTGCGCATGCATGCACACACACACACACACACACACACACACACACGCCCATACGCGCACACACACTCACAAATCCGCACCCACACACACCCACACACACCCAGACCCCCGCACACCCCCCCCCCCCACACACACGCATACACACCGCACACATGCCCATACACGCACACACACCCACACATCCACATCCACACACCCACACATGTGTACACACCCCCGCACACCCCCCCCCACACACACATACACACACACACGCACATACCCACACGCACACACACACACAAATACACACACACGCACATACCCACACGCACACACACACACACACACACACATGCATACACACACACACATACACAAATACACGCACACACACACACACAAATACACCCACACGCACACACACACACACACACACACACACACAAATACACCCACACGCACACACACACACACACACACACACACACACACAAATACACCCACACGCACACACACACACACACACACACATGCATGCATACAGAACATCCTTCTCCTGCCGCCCCACACGCACAGCCCTGTGGGGTGGGGGGGGTAGAAGATTGGTGAGATATCTGGCGAAAGCGCGTGGCGGTGCCGGTCGTTAATCCAACGCTTCGCCCTTGTGAAGGTGAAACGGCCGCTCCTTCTGGTGTCCATTAGCTCTGCCAGGATGCCCCGCCTGTTGCCCCACTCTGGGCTGGGGTGGGGGGGGGGGGGGTGGGGGGGGGGGGTGGGGGGGAGGGGGAAGGGGGGGGTCCATTAGCTCTGCCAGGATGCACAGTTAAACAGCCCCGCCTGTTGCCCCACTCTGGGCTGGGGTGGGGGGGGTGGGAGGGAGAGGGGGAAGGGGGGGGGGGTGGGATTCGCTTTGTCGATGCTCTGCCTCTCACTTGGCGGCCAGGGGGGTCAGGACAAGGAAATAAATGCACCCCGGGGAATTTTTTGCATCTTCAGCGTGGCAATATCACTAATGCACTTCCTGCTATCATCGCCGCAGATAATGAGGCTGTGTGCTTTGTGAGAAAGCGCTTCGTGACCTTGCGACAGTTTTCACTTTTGATAAAAAATTAAAAATAAAAAAAATGTTGAAATGGGTCTCGAAAAGCAAATTGGCAGGGGTACGGGATGACAGTTATGGCATTGTGTCAGGAGCAAAGGCTGCTGGTCTGTGTCGGCAGTTCTGGAGGACCTTGCAGCGCCCTTGAGGATAATATGTGTCCTTTAATTGATGAAAAAAAATGCCTACAGTTTTAGTCCTAGTTACAAACATGGGGAAATCTAAATCATCCAATTTATTCTGTTTTATGCATGTTCTAAGTAAATGGATTTTGGTGTCAGTTCTTTTTTTATTTTTAAAAAGTATCTATTGATTTTCTCCTTACTTACAGCCATGAGACCGGAAGAAGGCAGTTGGGTGGAGAAGTGCTAGTGTGGTCATGGCAACCTCTCTGCCAGATTATGGGATGTTAGTCATTAAGACCAGACACATCACATTCACTGTGACAGATAATTTCTTTGTTAGCCTTGATTACAAATCGCATTATGCTAATTAGAGCAGAATTATGGCATCAGCTCAATTAATATTTTAATAGAACTCTCAATTTGTTGTTCATTCAGAAGGGACGATTGAATTTGCCCTCCATGGCATCAGTACAGAACGGTTTGATTCATTCATCACTGTTGTAATGAAGTCTGAGAGTGGGTTAATTTTTTTGCACATTTTTGCACAGTGCTGAGCCACAATGCTTTGTGTTTTAACTCTAAATATTAATGTTCAATTACTGCAAAAATGCCCCTACCAATGTATACACATACAAGAGCATGTTTCTTCGGAAACAATACACATTGCTCTGAGTGACTCTTATTTAACATTTAACATTTCATATTCAAACCAAAAGAAGTTAATGCACTATAGTTACTGTTTGAATGTTAATCTAAATTTACAGAGAAAATCAATATCAGACTTTCTTTTCTTTTCAGACTCAGATCCACTTCTCAGTGTGCCAAGCTCAGCAATGGCTTGTATATGACTGCTCTGTGATAACTGTGAGCCTTGACAATGATAAAGTTTTGCATTTAAATGTCACTCAGACTGCCCCAAAGTCATCTGGACCCATTTATCAGATAGAAATGCAACAATGAAATCTGCCAATGGAGGTGGTCTGCACGTTATAACACATATATAAACCAAACTCAATTTCATTCAATGAATAACAATTCCATTGTAAAATTTAATATAGCAATGATAACATGCCATTGGTTTGTTATATACAGGGGACATGTTTTAAAACTCTGTAGTAAAAATGTCAAGCAGCAAAATCTTCCTTTTTATTGGCAGTTCAAAAATCGATATGAAAGGCTTTCAGAATATTTAGGTATGGTGCATTGATTTTGCATCATACCTATTTATTTTTATTTTTTTCTAGTTGCATGTCATTACAGGCCTACGTTTCTTCTGATCCTGGAAATATGAGTAATTGTTTTAAATGCGTATAGCCGTTAAGAGAACAAATTCTTAATCTTCAACATAACCCTTCATAGAAGCCACAACAAAGAGTTGTTTTGTTTTGCTGAAGACAAGGTCCACGATCGCCTGTGAGTGATAACTGTTCCCTAGTGATAAATGTTCCCAAATCTTTTCAAAGACCTATCGTCTGCCACAAGCCAGTTTGTGCAAGGAGAGGTAAAAGCATGTGTTTACACACTTCTGAATATTGCCAAAAAAAACACGTCCTGATAATGGACGTTGCGTCGTCGACGCCTGGCAGTTCTCATCTGTATTCAGTAAGGGAAGTTAAACTTTGTGGCCCTTATCTGCTGTATTTTCCATCACCATAGATTCCACCGCTGTAGGCGGTGCTAAATTTAAAGTGCCACAAAAAAAAGATTTAGGCAGAATGCCTCTGACTTTTCACAGATGTAATCTTCATCATAAGCTTTACTCAGTAAATATAACATTTCAGAAACAAATATTTAACTTGCATCATATGAATTTTAAAAAAATCTCTGAACTTCACTCTCAGAAAAAAATGGTTCTTTGGCTTGTCTCCATATGGGAAACCTGTTTAGTTCCTTACAGAACCCTCTATGGTAGGTTTAAAAGTGCGAAAGCTCCTAGATTTAACTATTTTGTCCAACAAAGAACCCTTGAACTAGATAGGGTTCCTCTATGAAGACACAGAGGAACCTTTTGGAACCTTAACTTCTGAGAGAGTTCTTCTGCTTTACATTTGACAGACCACGCTAACGTCGGATAACTCCATTCTGTTACGAAATAGAAACGGGAAGAGGAACATGACATGAAAGTTTGTTCCTCAGCGGGTCAGTGTTTATATTACACAGTGTGGCTCTAAGTCTTTTTAAAATGGGAATAAGGAATTATTCATGATGAAATAAAAGGAACGGCACCATTTTTATAGCCACGGATAATTTGGCTCGACAATTTATATGGAAGAGTCATCCTCTGCTGCTATTAAAAATGTTGCTTCTGGTGTTTTAATATAAAATATTAATAATTTAAATTAGCGTCTTCTCTGATTTCACAGAATTACATCTTGATCTCCAATTAAATTATTCACTTACGATATAATTTGGGTTGATGGATTGTTTTATATTAAAGTCTCATTATTTTATATGAGGTATAAAAAAGAAGGATGTCGTGCTGAGAGACCAGAAGGTTCTGTGGTGAGAGTAACAGACCCGTTATGAAACCAAACTCAAATATAGAAGAGTGCAGATTGCTGTATGCTTTGTTGTCCCTTACCTTCAAACTAATATTTGACAGCTACATAATCAAATAATTACATGTGTATTATGTTTTTAGCTATTTTACAGTGTGGCCAATTATGATTCAACAGCTCAACACCTCCCGGTAATTGCTTATCAAAGGTAATTTAATGGTTTATGAAAGAGCAAGAACTGAACTGTCCCTCTGAGGCAAAAAAAACGAGACAAAAAACTTTCAACAACCTGCAATGTTGGTAATGAGCAGTTGCCATGACATTCTCACATCTCCATTAGCGGTGAAATACAGCAGTCGGAACGTTGAGGCGTAATGAAATGACCACTGATCTGTGATGAATTGTTTATTACTTACTGATTGCAGATAGCTTTATGCGAGAGGATATGAGTCTCGCAGGCAGCCGCAGAAGATAAAATTGGGTTTCTTTGTTCCCTGTCGCCACCGTGGTTCAGCCTCGTCTCTGTTATGGAACACCTGAAGCAACGCACAGGTGCTGGTAGAGAAAAAACAAACGATAAGCAAAACTAATTCTTAAAAAAACCCCACAGTGGCAGAGGAGATAATGCTTGTGTACAATCAATGAATGATTGTATTATTAAGGAATATATGAGCAACAGAGGCTTCCTGCATTATGTTTCAAGAGAACGTCGCTCCCAGAACTCGGACACACAAGCAAAGAGGTGTGGCAAAGCCACCATTTTAGTTACAAAGCCTGATCCTCGTACCTTGATAAACACTGGGCTGATCCTCGTACCTTGATAAACGCTGGGCTGATCCTCGCACCTTGATAAACACTGGGCTGATCCTCGCACCTTGATAAACACTGGGCTGATCCTCGCACCTTGATAAACACTGGGCTGATCCTCGCACCTTGATAAACACTGGGCTGAGGCTCTTCTTCTAGCGTTGTCTTTCCAGCACAACGAGACTCCAAGATCCCATTGGAAAGCCGAAACGGCATCACTGTTCTCCAGGGAAATGCCACCGGGTTTTTTAAATTTTTTTATCAACACTTTCCCTTATTTGCCGAGTTGTGTACTAGCTATAAATAACTAATGATTTATTAATAAGGTTCCTGTAATGTAGTAATACCTGTGTTTTATATTGCCCATATGCCTTCAAGTATACTTATCCAATATATGGTATGTCTTCAAACATATCCAAAGACGTGCAGGTTAGGCTAATTTGAAGGGCCGTTTACATGCATGCTCAGTCAACCAACCCTGTATAAATAAAGGTTAAATAAAATGTTTAAAACAAGTCTTAGGTCTATGATAAGGGGTAGTGCGGTACAGTGGTGCAGTGGTAAGCACCTTTCTGTGTGGAGTTTGCATGTTCTCCCTGTGTCCGCGTGGGTTTCCTCCGGGTACTCCGGTTTCCTCCCACAGTCCAAACACATGCAGGGTAGGCTAATTGAATAATCTAAATTGCCCATAGGTATGAGTGTGTGAGTGAATGGTGTGTGTGCCCTCCGATGGATTGGTGACCTGTCCAGGGTGTATTCCTGCCTCTCGCCCCGGTGCATGCTGGGATAGGCTCCAGCCCCATGCAACCCTGACCATGAAAAAGCAGTTTAGATAATGGATTGATGGATGATAAGGGATATGGGTTTGAGCTTATTTGAGCTTGCATATCTGCTTCTGTATGACCCTTTACTTTAAGCCCCCTCTCTAGCCGGGTTCCTCCCGAGATGTCTTCCCATCGGGGAGTTTTTTTACCTCGTTTGCTGTTTGGGGGTTCAGGCCTGGGTTTTACCCAATTTTCCGTCGGTTTCTCTGTACAGCGTCTTTGTGACAGTTCTCTGTAGAAAGCGCTATACAAATAAAATAGAATTTGAGGTTGAATTGAATTGAACTCCTTTGGAGAAGTGCTGTGCAGGGCCCTACTGAGGAAAGATTCTGCTGCCCGTGGGGGGTTGCCGGTTCGAACGCTAAGAGGGGCCTGAATGCACGGAGCAGGGCACTTATGTACAGCTTAACAACAGTCAGAAAATATAAGCTATGTAATTCACCCTGGATAAGGGCCTATGCCAAACAAATGCAGGGTTTGTAATTACAGATGGACATCCTTGAGAACAAGGCCATTCACTGGGATTTCTCCAGTAAGAGCCGAGTTTGTCTAAAAGGAAGCTCAGTGTGGAAGCAGGTCTGAATGACCGTACACGATTGAGAGATTAGTTTATTCTCGTTACAATGGAATTTTTCACACGACTTGAAAATGTTATTATGAATGCAATACAGTATATATTGTAGTATAATAATTAATCATGTTGCGGAAATGATGGCCAGATCAATTTCATCAGCACCTGCAGAATTTGCTACGGGCCACGATGTAGCGTTATCTGGTGCCGAGGAGGAGCGACGCGGGCTTAATTGCTGCCTGATTGAAAATTCAACGCAAGGCCGTTTTGAGAGTGAGCGGTGTTAATTAAAGAAGCTAATGAAGAGGTTTAGCAAATGAGGATGTGTGTACTGTGATTATAATCCATTCTTGCTCGTACCACAGTCTCAGTCGTCCTGTCCTATTCACTGATGAGGTCTTCCCTAGGACACAGGGAGTGAGAGAGAGAGAGGGAGAGAGGGGTAGAGGGAGAGAGAGGGAGGGAGGGAGTGAGAGAGAGAGGGAGGGAGAGGGAGAAAGAGGGAGAGAGGGAGGGAGTGAGAGAGAGAGGTAGGGAGAGGGAGAAAGAGGGATAGAGGGAAATGTGCGCACGCACAGTATATATCTGCATGTGTGTCGGTTTGAGTAGGGAGAGGGAGAGAGAGAGGGAGGGAGAGAGGAGAGGGAGAAAGAGAGAGAGGGAGAGAAAGAGAAAGGGAGAAAGAGAGGGAGGGGGGAGAGAGAGGGACAGAGTGTGTCGGTTTGAGTAGGGAGAGGGGGAGAGAGAGGGAGGGGGGAGAGAGAGGGAGAGGGAGAGAGAGAGAGGGACAGAGTGTGTCGGTTTGAGTAGGGAGAGGGAGAGAGAGAGGGAGGGAGAGAGGAGAGGGAGAAAGAGAGAGAGGGAGAGAAAGAGAAAGGGAGAAAGAGAGGGAGGGGGGAGAGAGAGGGACAGAGTGTGTCGGTTTGAGTAGGGAGAGGGGGAGAGAGAGGGAGGGGGGAAAGAGAGGGAGAGAGAGAGAGAGGGACAGAGTGTGTCGGTTTGAGTAGGGAGGGGGGAGAGAGAGAGAGGGGGGAGAGAGAGGGACAGAGTGTGTCGGTTTGAGTAGGGAGAGGGGGAGTGGTTTGGGGGCGGGGCATCATTACTTTGATTGATTCTCTTTCTTCTTTGTGGAGTTTTAAAGTTTTGATATTGAACAGCATGTACCCAGGGGCTCCCTGAGGAGCGGAGGGGAGGCAAAGAAGGCAAAGCGGGTGAAGTGTTGTGTTGGCGGAGAGGTGTGAGCTACACTGATGAGCTCAGGGATCTCTCTGCGCTAACGGCAAAGCAGGACGGCTTTCTGCACAATGCGATATTGCATCAATAATGGCCTTGAACAATTAGAGGTGGGGAAGTTTTTTTGTTTCTTCAATACGGAATGATAACACATTCTGAACCCTCAGCTGATCAGCCAGTCGTTTTTCCCTTATAATGCCACAGATGACTTGTGTTCTGTGCAGGAACCACTTTCTATGTATCTCTGGCGATTGTTCTGTCAATACAAACAGTAATGAAATGTAGCCGAAGAACAGATTTGTCAAGGGGGGGGGGGGGGGGGGGTGTTTATGGAACAAAAGCAAGAACACACACTTTTGTGTGGTAACTTAAGAGAAGGCTGAGAAGCCCCATACAAACCACACATACACACACACACACACAGGCACAAACACATTCATGCACAGACACACACACAGGCACACACGCACACGCAAATGCACACACACACACACACACACACACAGGCACAAACACATTCATGCACAGACACACACACAGGCACACACGCACACGCAAATGCACACACACACACACACACACACAGGCACAAACACATTCATGCACAGACACACACACAGACACACACACACAAACATACACACAAATGCACACACACATACGCGCACACACACTCATGCACAGACACAACCACACACACACACACACCCACACAGGCACACACAAAAAAACACGCACACTCACACGCACACACACACACACACACACACACAAACACACACTCACACGGTTTGAAATCGCTGCTGCTTGTGTTCCCATTTAAATAGCACTGATGATGCCTTTTCTAACTGCCGATTCATAGCACCCCTCCTGCGCTCTCGCTGTTCCCTCCCAAATGAAGTGGGAACGTAATAAGAGCGGAGTGACGGATCCAGTGACAGTCGAGAGTGTGAGAGGGTTATCAAGACTCCCGCTACCAGCTCACTGCATACATTATCTCCCCGCAATTGGGCATGTCTGGACTGCGAAAGCACAGTTAAGTTAAAAGTGATTGCGGCTGGCTTTCACCTATGGCTAGATTTCTATTAGTTTCTATATGCTCCACGCAGCCGGAGGGGGCTGATGGGAGCCCTTTTTCTGCAGAAGTCATGACCCGACATCCCCGGCTCTTGTTTATCGAAAAATGACTGAAATAAAGAGAGGGGGAGCTAAAGAAAAACAGGAACACTCGAAACCTTGGGAGCCTTGCACTTTTTAATGAGCAACAGGGAATCCTTTTAGCCAGATAAGACGAACACCCCTATAATAAGAAAAGCCATTTGTATAGTATTGTCCCTGCAGAGCTCTTTATGAAGGCTCTCATATTTTAATAAAGTCAAAGGAGAAGTGTTCATGTGCAGATAGGTCTTGTATTATTATTTTTTTCCTCGCTTGTTACAGATGGAAAAGGTAATGGAAGGTGTTTTGTTTTCTCAGTAATATGTTTTCCAGGGTCCTTGTCTAGCTGGCTAGAAAAGTGCCCGAGTAGAACTGATGCCACAGCTTGATGTTGAAATCTCCACACAGTGCAACTCTCGCTGAATAAGAAGAGATTTGGGCCTTTTTGGCCTGGGCAAATGGGATGATTTGAGTGATTTACACATAGGTATCAGATGCCTCTCTGGCTGGTCCTCGTCTCCATCAATTCAATTGGGTTTCAAGGACTTGTTGAGCCAAGCTCATTGGAAGTGAATTTGGTTTGGAGGGTTATTTTCACATTGCTTATCGATATACAGCTGTAAATTATGAGTCTCCCTCGGTCTGAAAGAGCTAAATAATTGTGCATACAGTTGCAATTACAACCGCTGCTCGCACAACAGTGTTTACAATATTCTGTTGGGTTTATCTTGTGGTGCTACGAGCTTGACCAGATTAACGTTCTGCTCTGAGGTATCTGCCCAACCTCTTCTTTGCAGATAAATCTACAAACAGTTTCTTGTTCCAATGAGTCCAGATGGCATGTAGATACCGTTCCAATTAGAGGTGGCAATTCTAGTCGGCAAAGTCTAATGATTCATCAGTGAAGTCCATTACCATCTGACCCAATACTAGCTAAGTATGCAATAACCAATCAGGTTGCAGGGTTTTAGGCAGAAACCGCCTTTCACAAACGGTACCTGCTGTTTGCAGATACTCTGATGCGTCTACAGTATTAGTCATGGGAGGGTGAAGCTTTGTGAACGTCACAATGGTTTGTGTTACTGTGTGATGTGTCACAGCTATATGACACATACTGTAAGTATGTATGTCATACACCTGTGAGCCAAACAAAATGAACCAAGCAAAATTCTACTTCCAATGGCAAAACTCACTATTGGTTCAAATGAAGGTCATTAACAGCATTCGGAGGCTTGTGAAACCTCATATTCCCATCGCTACTGCTGATAATAATGTTGTCAACACCTTGGAATCACCAGGGTGATGTTCACGTGATCCTCTGTGTGCGTTTCTTTCAGATCTTTGGAATTATGAAGGCCGGATTCCTCCACGCTCTCAGATTGGAAGCTCTTACCAAAAGCGATAATCTACAGGGACTAGGAGGGCGTCATCACGAGAGCCGCCAAACAGCACAACAAAAAAAAAAGCAATGGGGAAAAGCCAGGCAGGTGGAGGAGGAAGGAATAGCATCCGTGGAAACACACTCCAAAGAGACCACGTTTAACAGAACAACAGCATTTTAAGAACTCACGCGCCGTATGGTAATCTCAAAAACCGACGCATGCAGTCTGCCTTTCGGGGGGAAAAGTATTGCAAGCGGGAAAGGGAATAAGCTAAAGAGATGGAAACCGCGAGATCGATTGGCCAGCGTGCTGCATCCTCGCCATTAACAGCATTTTTCACAGTGGGTAGCGTGTCCTTGGAGTGTCATTATTAGGTGCTTGAATGCCTGCTGGGCGCTGGTTACACAGCCCTGGAAGAGCCTGATCTCATGAAATTCGGCAATATGTACCGATTGTTAGTGTCTCAAAAAACGGTACCTGTTTCCGAATTTTGCACAAGCGCCCCCTGAGCCTGTACTGGGAACTACTGACTAAAGGCTGTGATAGGCCGAAAACATCACGTGTGAGGGTAGTAGTATATGACGTTACGCGTCCCACTGCTTTTCTTGGCAAGGCTTTTTTGTCAAAAAAATTTTCTTGGCAAAAATTGTTTTTCTTTTTTTTTCGTGATTCCCGTACCCCACCCACAACCCCTAAACATAACCTCACAGGAGTTCACGTAACTCGGGCTCATGCCCGAACTGTTAAGATAGTGTCCCCTTTTGCTACCATATTGTTCCCAACAATTTTGAAATAAAATAAATTATAAAAAATAAAAAAATTATTAAAAAAATAAAATAAAAGTAAAAAAATGTCCCAGAGTCCCGCCCAACCCCTAAACATAACCTCATAGGAGTTCACGTAACTCGGGCTCATGGCCGAACTGTTAAGATTTAAAGAATCTATATTTGCACAACTATATTTTTCTATCACAAGCTTCTCTCGCATTATGTATCTTTCACGAAATCTCCTTACAGTCTACAACTGAGCATTAGTCAGTAGTTCCCAGTACAGGCTCAGGGGGCGCTTGTGCAAAATTCGGAAACAGGTACCGTTTTTTGAGACACTAACAATCGGTACATATTGCCGAATTCACATGAGATCAGGTTGCCCTGGAAGCCACATTTGAGGCACATCGGGTGGCAGTCCATTGAGTTGAGCAGGAAGAAATGGCTATTGGAGAACAGACCTTATTGCTTAGAGGAATTACTTCTCTCCTAGAACACAGTGTTACTTCCATGACCTAAAACTGATTTAGCCGACATGTGCACCCTCTAAAATGGATGCATATCATCTTTCATTGTTCGTTCTTTTGAGCTGTCCAGTTAGTGTGGCAGTTGGCAGCATTGCTTGCCTACTTGGGCATGCATACTGCAGGCGGTCGTTTGACCAGAAGAGTTACCCTTGTGTGATGAGGTGGGAGAGACACAACTCCTTCCTGCCTGGGTGACACAAAGGTACATTATTACTACTGACTGAGGGGCTGCCAGCCATTTTCACAGTCAGGGGTTAATCTCTGCACCTGCAAAATGCACCTGATTTTCACTGGACATAGCACCCTGCAACCCTCATTATCCTCAATGTTTCTTTTTTTAACTTTAGACCAGTGAACTTTAGACTATCAAAACCATCACGTCATTAGCTACTGGACTTGGTGACTAGATTATTCATATTTTAATATATTACTGTGGTGTACACGTTGCATCTATGGCATAATTGTAATGCAGAGGTACTGTAAGGAAAGATTTGATAAGTGATATCTCTCTCTCCCTCCCTCCCTCCCTCCCTCTCACTCTCACTCTCTCTCTACTGAAATATTTTCAGCTGTTCCCATTGGTTGATCTTATGCATATTTAGATCCCAAAATATTAACATTTAACATGACTAATACAGACTCATTTGTTCTGGCATTGTGATGATGGAAGATATGGGAGATGACACAGGGAACAAATCCACATAAGCAAGAAGTCTGCGCTAAATGAAATGAATTGAAGTCCTACATGGAGGCGGACAACAGTGGAATGACACTGGAGTCAGTGCAATGACTTCAGCATGTTTAGTAATGTCAGTCTCAGGACAGTTATAGCTGTACTGTTTCTTTGCTTAGGGATTCCCCTCTATTTATACTGTACAACATTAACCCAAACTGGTAACCTTGTATTTTAAGGTTCCGTTATAAAATAATTTGTAAACCATTAATAAATGATCTATTAACCATTTATAAAGTGTTTTCTAATAATGACTTGTTATAATAACTCATATTTGTAAAGCATTAGTTAATAGTTAATATGTGTGAAATCATGTGAAACCACCTAAACTAAAGGGGCCACAGTTTATTATGTATCCATATGAATTAAATACAGGTAAGTTAGTAAGACATATTAACTCATATTTGTAAAGCATTAGTTTGGTTTACAAATTATTTATAACGGAACCTTAAAATAAAGTGTTACCCACAAACTCACTGCAACTTGTAATGTTGTACGGCATTTAAAACCACTCTGTTCTTTCTAAAATGGCTGAACGCTTATAGCTTCAGGCGGATCATTATTCCATGCAGAGACCTGTTCTCGGAGGAGAGAACCCACACCTTTTTAAAAAAGAAAGGATGACACATTTGAGGGTGTTGGGAGTGAGAGTGTGAGAGAGACAAAGTGAGAATGTAGTGTATTCCCTGTGAAGCGGGGTGGGGGGGTGTCCTTACAGACACTGTGGCATAGAGAGTACAGCAAGCTAGCTTTCTTTCTTGTCTTCAGATGTCAATGAGGACCAGAGAGAGGGGCAGGGTGCGTCCATTTTAGATAAGACCTTCAGAGTGGCAGGAGAAAAAAAGCACACGCACACACACAGCAACAACTCAGCATAAGTCTTACTTACTTACTTTCCAAGACACCTTTCTTTTTTCGGGTTGGGGTGGCAACCGTACGGTATGAGAAAAGGAGGGAACGTCGGCGCCTCGTCGTCGCAAGAATCTCGGGGGCTGTCGTCTTCCGCCGGGCTGTCGTAGGAAAGCTCATTAGCAGCCATCAAGAGTCCGCCGAACGCTGGGAAGGGTTAGCCGCGCAGTGCCTGCTGGAAATGTATTGTTTATCTTACCGCTTAACTGCCGATGTAATGTTGTTGTGCGGACGGAACACCGGCAATGAGGTTTCAGCGGCTCAATAGACGTAGGAACTAGCCTGAGATTCAGCATCCTTTGTATGTACTAAGCCCTGACTCCTTTTTACCCCAAGCCCCAGTATCATGTTGCCCCTGGGTGTGGGTGCATGTTGGGGGTCTTTGGCTCGGGGGGAAAGTTTCTAAAAGGGCAGTAAAAGACATTATCCTCAATCCTCCTGTCCCTTGGCAATTGCGGTAATGCATTTTCCCCACAAAGCAATACTTGCACCTGCATAAATGGAAACAATGTTGTTTTTTTTTGTGCGTGTGCATTTATGCCCAGTGTGCTTAGCCTCTGTCACCAGCATCACAGGACCATGCAGTAGTGTGTAGTCGTGCTTCGTCCCTCGAAGACGGGAAACTGGCTAGATAGAGAAACGACTCGCCATTATCGCTCACGCTCTGTAACGAGCGCGGCTGCAACGTGAGCAGCCTCGCTATAATTGGAAAACACATTCCGCTAAACTGCCGTCCCATCCGGCGGGCGTTAAAACGAGACGTGCGTTTTGGGCCGAGGCATACGCCATTCTTTACCGGGAAACTAGATCTGGCGCACTGGGCTTTTGGAGTTTCAAATGGCGAGTTATATTATCAGCGGGATGGCTACCCACGGAAACAAACGGCGCTCAGCATTCCGTACCCCCCGCCCCCCTAAAACACCCCCCCTTTTCCCTTCCCTGAATCTAGGCGGTGCCCTTCATCAACACGAGTCTTCCTCAACACTGCTGTTGTTGTTTGCCGCCTGGTATTCACTCCTCTCCAGAGACTCTCAAGTCCTTCACAGAGTGCCATTTGCTGCGTTTCTTTTTTTAATTTTTATTTTATTTTTTTTATAGATAACACGTCGTTGGCACCTGCCACAGGAGAGACGGGGGAAAATTTCTCCGCGTGTTTATTTCCACACGGACAAAAGCGGCAGGTGTTACCAATCAGGTGTGGGGGTGAGAGAGAGGAGACTGCAGCTCTCCCCAGTTTATGAAAGCAGGAAAAAAAAAAAGTAAATAAAGCCTAATTAGGTTGGAAAACTCATTTTGTAGGCAGCACATAACCAAGATTAATCAGGTGGTTGATGGGAGAAACAGGAAAGCAGGCTCACAATACCACCAGTTTTTTTCTCTTTCTCTCTCTCTCTCTCTCTCTCTCTCTCTCTCTCTCTCTCTCTCTCTCTCTCCCTCTTTCCTCGCTCCCTCTCTCTCCCTCCCTCTCTCTCCCTCTTCCCCATCTCTCTCTCTCTCTCTCTCTCTCTCCTGAGGAATAATCGCTTTTCTCATATTTCTCAGTCGGTTTTCATCAACCTTCTAATGCAAGATTATATGCTACATTAGCCGATAAGGCAATAACACAGCATTTATTTTAAAAGTAATTATATTGTCGTGCATTGAATTGAGGAGTGAGATTATCAGTAGTAAAAAAAAACTCAAATTGAGCTTTTTAAGTCACTGTGCAGCCACACAGTCGTACAGTCCCTAATAGATTAATTTCCACCAAATGCAATTTGTCGATGTGCTTGCCACCTATTTTAGACAATTTTCTTTTTTTAAAATATCTGGTCGAATGGCGCCTAACTCCAATATTTTTCTTTGTTTAAAATCAGCGCTGGGTGTCTCTGTAATTGTACCCAGCCTCCCCCTCCCTTGGGGAGTAATGCAAATGTATTTACTTGTGAATTTTAATTAAAACTCCTCCTTTAATTGCTGGTTCAAATTCAGACTTTAAAGGTTGTGGAATAAGTAGTGTAATCTGCATGTATGTAATCTGGAATAGAAACAGCTGGAATAGAAACAGCTGGCCAAGCCTTTTAGCTGCGATGACCCTGTTCATTTCCTCCATCTTAGCAGGGGGCAGTAGTCTAATATCCATCCTATTCCAAAACAACTGGAAGAAACTGACCTGTTTGGGTTTTTCCTGTAGAAATTAGGCTCGTATTTCTGCTTCGACTCTGAATAGAAATGAACTTGAGCTTTAATCACAAATGTATGTTTTTTTTTTATTTTTATGTGTCAAGCTTTTCCCCCTTTTAAATTTTTTACATCACATGTTTCACATTACAAAGCCAGTTCTTTTCCAGCAACAAAGTTTGTACAACAAAGGATTTATCAGCCATGATGGAAGAGACAAAGTGTCCTGAACAAGGCAAAGAGGAACAAGCAATAAAATGGAATTAATAAATCAAAGAGGCTGTGGGGGTGTATTCATACGTCTTTCAAAGGAGAAGATCTGACTGAAACAATGAGAGGCCTTTAATATCCAACACACTTTACAGACAGGCATGACATAGCCTACCTATTGGGGACCTGTAGGCACCCAGTGAGACATTAAAGTGTTTATGCAGTAGCCATTTCAGAAACCCTGGCTTTTCTATCACTTTAGAAAAGCCAAGGTTCCTTAGTATTGTGGTGGCACAATTTCAGACTGAAATATAATAATAATGCTCTGCACATTTCATAAAAACGTCATCCACTCAACAGCATTTGTTTAGATAATGTTAACTAGCTGTCTGCTGTATATGTGCGAACACACATGATCTGTCCAGTGGCGTAATTTCAGAAAAACCTAAGGTATGGCAAAGTGATATCAGGGACTCTACAGCCCCTAAAAGGCATGTGGAAATAGATTTTTTACTGGTGGACTATGATATTCACTTCAACAACAGTGGTTATGACAGCAAAAATAGTTGCATTAATGCAGATATGATGTGGCTCGCACAGAAAAGTTGGTCTGTGAGTTTTATCAGAACAATTTTCTAAATGATTTGTTTGTACTGACCAAAGTAATCTTTGTTTCTGCTTGTCATTAGCTCTACATCTCTCTGCCAGACCATGAAGCTTCAGCTGTCACTCATGTATCCACTGATCTAATGCATGATGTCACAGACTGTGATGTCATTCTATCTTCAAACTCAAACTGAATCCCAAATGTATTTCCTTTTGCAGTGTGTTTTCAGTTTGTCAACTAAGAGGGATGCAGGCAGCAATAAAAAGCCTTAAAGAGAGACAGTGGATTAACTTCCCAGATTGTAGGCATCGACTCGAGAATCTATCAACTGACTGGAGCTGGAAGAGAGAAGAGGTTTTGAGAAAGTGTATAGAGGATTTGGAAGAGTCAGATGGTCACTGCCCTTCTGTGGCAGAAATGCATGTCCCTGCACAAATGAAGATTGTTAAATATTTTAAGCTTTTACGGGTGTTTAATTGAAAGCACACTTACAGTACCCCGTACAGGTATGTTAGCTTGGCTTACTCAGCTGGGAGAGAAGTACCCATGATAAATGGCATGGTTGTGGTCTACAGCTCGGCAGCGGGAAGCTTTTAAAAAATGGGTCAAAGGAAGGATTGAGGGGTTGCTTGTGACCCTATTCAGCACATAAATGACCAGTATTCAGCTTCTCTCTTGGGCTGAGGCCCAGGTCTTCTCTCCCTCTGTATATGAGGACAGAGCACTTTCCCCATGTGAAAAAAATAGTATAGGCTACTATGGTGTATTTAAGCATACTTGATGCATAATTAAAGTTTATATAATTGAAGACCCTGGTGCTAAAAGTACTGAAGTCACAAAATGTCTATTTTGAGAAAATCTAATCTGAAAATATCATTGATCCATAAAATCAGCCATTAAAAGTTTTGCTGTTTTTATGCATTGCTTAGGCACCTTTTCTGTTAACAATATTTATAGGGTGTACTTAGCTAAACAAATACATTCCCAATTCCCATATATTCCCATATGGTTAGCGAATGAATAGCTGTTGAAGTATATTTTCCTTTATTTAACCTTCCGTCTCTTGTTCTGAAAGTGCATTGAGTGTGAATGGACTGAACGATTATGTTCTTTTGCTCAGTAATTGTGCATGTGCAGCACATTCTCATCATCTTTGCAGCTGTACAGCTGCATGATTAATGCAGAAGCCATACTTTTAACAAAATCATTCTTGCTGGAACTGTACTGCTAATGCTTATTTTGCTTTCCAAGATATTGCACCATGCTGTAAAACCTTTCTCAACGGTGTCTTTCATATCAATAATTAATTTGTTGATGCTAAGGCTATGCATGTAATGGCATTGTGCATATTTTATTCATATTACCGGCATTGTAACATTTCTAATAGCACTGCTGCTAATACTACTACTACTCATAATAATAATAATAATAATAATAATAAATGCAAGCCCAGAGATGTGCAGTATGCCAGGTTTAACACAAATTAATCCAGTGGGGATGCCTGTTTATTTTAGTCTTTGTCAAATAAAAACTTTTTTTTTTACTCACTTTGAAATTCCCGACATATTCAGCATTCCCCTCTGTACTGGCGGTGTTTAACCTCTGACCTCCTGCCCAGTGTGTTTGTTTGGGATACTTCTGTGGAGTTATGCATTATGTATTATACCTATCATAACGGCAAATAGTCAGTTGTCTATGGGGCCTGGCTGCATTGGCCATTTTTAGCAACAAAAAAAAAAGCAAGAGCTCTGTACAAATTCCATTCCTGTCCACAGTTTTTTATTGACTCCTCCTTAGTGTACATACTCCTCCTTAGTGGCAGAAAGGATTGTGTGACCGAACAGGGGTGGCTTTCCCAAAGCACGTCATAGCGAAAAGTATGTAGTGAAACGTGTCGTGAAGATATACTTGCCATTCACAACGCTTTCCCGAAAGTGCTCGTCACTCAAAGAGATCGTGAAATGTGTCGCGAGTTCAAAACAACATTGGACTGGTCATGAAATCTCAAAGTGTGTCTTGAGATGCGGTACTACGTGCAAGTCCCACCTCTGCAGACAGAGGGCGCTAATCTACACGATAGATACAACAACAACAACTTAGTCTAGAGCAGGTCTAATCAATTATCCCATCATAGGGTTTATAAGGACTTATTGTGACCTGCACTGACCTGTGCTGACAATAGGCAAAATAATTTCAATAAATGTATACAGCAATAAATGGATCCTATCAGTTTGCCAAAAGCATTATATAGTTAAGATAATATTTGATTATTTAGTTTTTCTTTCATTGCTTGTGTAATGAACTAGGTTCTGCCGGGGCTCGAACCACTGAACTTCAGGGGAGAGGCCACAGCGGTAATCACTACGCCAAAGACAAATTCACTGTCAGCGGAGGAGTTAGGCTGCCTGACGAGTCTTTCTTGCTCTTCTCTTTGTCTTGTCTTTTTTTGTCAATTAGGTTTGATCAGATGAAAAAAAATATTCAAAGATGATCATAACCCTACAATGCTTTTGGGAAAGCGGCTGATAACGATGTGTGATACTGTCTGTGGTGTGACTCGGCTTTTCTACATCGACCTGTCAGGTCTGTGTTACTCAAAGTTTGTCTTGAAAGTGTGTCTTGAAATATTCAGTCCACGATATAAAAAGAAAGAGAAAAGAAAGAGTCCTGAAAATTTCAAGACATGTCTTCAAAAAGATTGTGAAGCGTGTCAATTCGGAATCGGGAAAGCCACCCCTGGTGATCGCCATGCAGGACACCTCCCTCCACAAACAGCTTTGCAGTTTTACCACTGCGGTGAGGCATTTTATTTCACCACTCCTGGACAAAAGTTTCCTCTGGAGGAAAAAAAAAAAAGCCACCAGGAAACAGAACATTAAACATATGGACCTAGCGCTGGAGGTGTGACTGGATAAAGTATGCATGTAATTGGTTTTCATAGGCTCACCAACAGCCAATGGAATTAAATAGCCCAGTACCCTTCCCTGCCATGGCCACCCTGGCAGGCACATTTACCTGTGTTTCCTGGCAGGCACATTTACCTGTGTTTCAGGCTTACCTGCATTTCTTACTGAGTGTCTGGGTGCCACCAAGGAGAGATCTGCGAGAGCGGCCTGTCTTAAAAAGATTTGACTAGCTCCAATATCCTTCCCTGTTTTTTTTTCCCACCGCGGGTTTCTGCATGCTAGGGAAGGCCTTAGTTACCGCTGAGCGGAGACGTATTGCTGAGCTGGTCCAGCACAAAGACTGCAGACACAGCTCTTTACACTTCCATAGAAAGCAATGACTTCTATGTTGCTGATCCGCCTGTGAAGTTTGTAAAGTGTTCTTACTTTAATACCCACTTTGGGCATAAGGAAAGGTTGTATCTGGCAACGGGCCTGTCTGCGAGCCAAAAGCCACTTAAGCTGTATGTACACAAAATTAATACGCGATTAAAAGAAAAATGACTTAATGAATTTAACCTTCAACTCCCATCTGACTGTAGGAGACGAACTAAAGCATCAGTGTTAATGACTGTGTTTATGTTTGATATTTTCAGAATGTCACAAACTAGCAGAAAAGTCAAAAGGTACATGTTTACCCATTGGTTCATCCAAGTTAGTATATATTTAGAAAGCATGTAATGATAACAAGATAATATAGTCTGTTTATGTCCAAAATCAAGTATCTCTCAGGGCAATACTTATCTTGGATACATTTAGAATTTTTTTTTGTGTGCACTTCATTGGACATATTTACAGAAAGGAAAATATGAAGAATCATCATGATTCACTCAATAATGAGAATCAATCGAATCAGAAAATCATGCCACTTGTTTAAAATAGTCAAATTGTTTACTCCAAAAGCTCAAAATAATACCGTTTATTTCCTGCCTTCGAACAAAGCGGATATAAGTACAGTTCTTGAGGGGATGAGTATCTCCTTCATTATGAAGAAAAGAGAAAATACACGATCAACGATTACTCCATGTCATTCATCTCTAATTGTGCTTTTAAAGTGCAAAAAGAGACAAAACAAACAACAGCACTGAAGGTAAGTGGGAAGAAAATGGCTGAATTAATAAAAGTAGGTTCTACAGAGAGCTGTGCTGATTGAGTTTTCTGCGCTCTTTGTCATGTGTGATTTGTCAAGATGGAGCTGGGGGGGGAGGGAGGGAGAGGGAGAGGGGGGGGGCATTTCTGCAGTGGGCTCTAGATGCAGAACGGTGTACTAAATACTCGCCGTTTGGTTTTTAAATTGTGAGGCACTGGAAAAGACTGCATTGTGCTCCATGTGATCACTACTGTTGCAATGGGGGAAAAAATAAATAATTTGCGCTGTGAGAAACAGCGCGGGTCATCATTTTCATCGTTTTAAGAGCCCCAAAAGAGATCTCAGGCAGGAGCAACTTCAGACACAACATCCCTGCAAAGACAACATCCCTCCACAGCTTGTTATGTAACATCACCTTATTAGTCAGACATTTTTTATTAAAAATCTCTAGAACCTTGCTAAAAACACACACACACACACACACACACACACACACACACAATGGTCGATGGAGTGCCACATTTCCGTGTGTTTTCTACGTGAGTGTCTTTTTTGAGGTGCAGCTGAATTTTGGGAAGTGTACTTTTTTGTTTTTTTCCCTTCTTTTCATATCTCAAGAAGCTACGAAGACCGATGTAAGAGGAACAACACCAATCTCAGCATGAAACGCAATATATTAAATAACTTTAATATTATTAAGTCATCTAGTGCAGTATATAACACAAGCAACGATGCAGAAAGAGCAATGCAGCATTGCACAGGGCATAGCCAACTTCACTGCGTCGCCCGAACTCACTCACGTCAGTGCACAGATTATACTGCATGCAAACCAGCAGAACAAACTCTAGTGAGAAAAAAGGTAATGCACTGTCAGAAAAAAAGGATGAAAAGTGCCTAAAAAAAGGTACAAACCCCGTGTCTCTGCGGTGGTACCTGTAGGTACAGTACATAAATTATACCCCTATACAATACATAACTCACTTGTACCTTTTTTTGATTGTAAGAGGTGTATTAGTAGTACCCACTAGAACAGGGGTGGGCAATTCCAGTCCTGGAGGGCCGGTGTGTATGCAGGTTTTTGTTCCCACCAATTACCCAGCTAAATGAGCTAATTGGCTGTTTACACCAACACTGGTAGATTAGATCACATCAAAATGTTTCATATAGGGACACAAGAAGTCTTTGGCTGTCATTCATGCGCTTATTAAGAATTGTAGCTGCAAATATTAGCACTAATTAGGTAATTAAGGCCAGAAGTTGGCATGAAAACCAGAAACAGATACAGCCCTCGTTGCCCACCTCTGCACTAGAACATTGTTGTATGTATGTTATAGAACATAGGGTACATTTCAGGGTACATTTGGGAAATGTGTTCCTTAAAGAACAAAAATGTACCTCCTCCACTGCACCTTTATTTCTGAGTGTGTGGAAAGGCACAGAATTGATCTGCTTCCAGGGGGCATGTAGGGCTACTACTCAGATCCATGCAAGAGACATTGTGCTGTACGTTACTTGTATTTAATATGACCAAATAAAACATTTACACTATGCAGAAAATGCATTATGAACATAAAGGTCAATGAGCAATGTTAAAACATGTAACCATTTTATTTTTGTTGGATTTTCACAAGGTAGGCGGGGCTTACCACGCCTACCCTGACAGAGAACAGCACAGAAGTGTGTGGGGAGGCATAGGAAGCCCGTATTCCTGTATTCCTCCATTTGATTAAATGATGCTGCCCTGTTTATTGAAAAATTTTAACTTTGTGTTTATCTTCATTTCCATGCTTTATTTCAAATGGCCATTCATCTACCAATGAAAACAAACACAGGTCAGACTATGTAGAGTGTATTTCCACAGCCTAAACAAACTATCTCAAATGGCTTCACAGCCACAGAAAACATCTTAATTACTCAGTCATGACCACTTGTACAGAAACCTTCGTCAGAAGATTAACTTTAAGTCAATTGATCCCATGTGTTTTTTTTAATGTTTATATGTTATATTTGAGAATATAATTTTACAGGATATATTTTATTTCATCCTTCATAAATCCTTGTCCACTTGTTTATGAACGCTTTATAAACATATTAAGGCATGTTAATGCATGTCTTAAAATGTTTATGCATACTTGGTTTGTGAAGGCTTTAGGCATGAGTCCTAATTATGTTGTGTTTTTATGCGCCTGATAATCAATTTTCCGTAATCTTGCAGTGCACGTTTCACCTACTGGAGTTCAGACGTTGGTAGATTTCAATCATTTTGCAGTCGTGATCTCCATTCATGCGCTCCAGCAGGAGAGCTGTTGTATGTGTAGTGTTTCACAAGGGGTGACCTTACATTCTGCAGCGGTCACTCACATGCTATCTCATGTCTCTGAACTCCACTATGCATATGCATAACCCTAATGACTTTAAAATCATAATGAGGGAGGTTTTAGCCGCTCTCATCTTTGATTAAAAATGCCAAGATGAACTGCCAAGAGTATTCCAGTGTGGTGGTAACGGAATCTACTTCCCTCAATTTTTCATCATGATAAACATTCTATGCATAAACACCTGGTGTGGTTTAATTAAGTAATTTCTTCATTTAGGTACTGCCCATGCCAAAGTGCCAATAACCCTTTTCAAACATGCATGTGTGAAAATGGTTATTGGCACTGTGGCAGGACGGTACCTAATCGAAGGAATTGCTTATGTGTGAATGAGACAGTCAGCATTCTAGAAAACCTGCTCCGGCAATTAGCTGGCACAAGACCTAATAACATTTACGTAAGTATTCTGTTTTGATGTTAGTCAGTGTGAACAAAGCCATAACATTAAAGGGTCAAACTCTGAAAACTCGACTTGTTTTGCTAAGACACCTATCCAGCTAATGCTGTCATCCTACTCATTACAATAATGGATATTCGGTGGCTGTGTAAGAAGAGGAGAAGCCCCTGGCATTGCTGGATAAAGTTAATACGGTAATGTACCGTGCGCAGCGTGTGAAAGCTCTAACAGGCCTGACTAAAACCCTCTGGAGCCGTGAGCTGAGAGGTGGCACATCCCCTGCTCTGTGCGATCCAGGCCCCATTGAAGTGACAGTCAAGCTACTGAGCGGGCTGCCAGGAGACTACAATTAAAACTTGTGAGAAGAGTTATCTTAGCAAGCGCAGGGCAGTTCCAGAGCTGGGTGAAATGGAGACGAGGGTTGGGGAAAGTTGGAGGTGGGGGGGTGGCAATGCGCTGGGGGAACGTCAGCCTATCTGTCGGTTGCACAGTGCTGCTGGGGTGGGTGTCGGGTTTCAGTAATGGAGTCAAGACTACTGTCAGCAGGACAAAGACCAAGAACACAACCAAGATGTCTGTTGCCTGCTGTCCGTCATCAGGTCTTAAGTATGTTTGTGTGTGTGTGTGTGTGTATGTATGTGTGTGTATACAGTATATACTGTAAACAGTGAGCACCATAATTCATTGGACAGTGACACATTTTTTGTTATTTTGGTTCTGTACTCTAGCACTTTGAGTTTGAAAAGATATGGTGACAATTTTTGGGGGGCAGAGTCTCAGTTTGGAGCACATTAGGTGCTCTGGTTGCGCCAGGCCTCAAATGCTGCTTGTTAGCTAACATTGTTTGGGGTTGACTGCCTTGAAGAGTTCCTGTTGGCCTGGTGTTGACCGGGAAAGTTTAGTTTGTTTTGTGTTTGTTTTGATGATTCCAACCAAAGAAAAACAACTTCTGAACCTCTGAAGACTCCTCCGTAGAGGGAAGCAGGAGCTGGTCGCTCAAGGAGGAAGCACCAACCACTCTATCTCCAGCCAGTTTCTTTCTTCTCTGTTTTTGTTTCCACCTACATGCCTACATTAGACACACAAACACTCTCTGTTAGGGAAGAGCTTCTGATATTAGTTTAGACAGCAGCGAAGTAGCTCCTCTCGTAACACCAAATTAAATGTGTAAAATGTACGCTCGTGTAAAATATACACTCATTATCAGTGAATGGGTCACTTGGAGGACAAGCCCAATTCTTACTGGATTCAATCAACACGTATCTCAAACTCTGGCTCAAAGCGAGTGGCTCCACATTGAACCTTCACTGGAGCTGATGTTGGAAGGAACAATCCCTAGAGTCTATGACAGCCGCTGGGCTGTAGCCAAGACCAAAAGATTTGCCTACACAATGAAATCTGTATTTAGGACAGAAGATGGATCTACATTTTATTTTTTCTCCACTGTTATACGTTAGTTTTTCTCTGCATTTGAATGAAACTCTATGGGAATTGGGGGGTGGGATTAAGCTGTAAATTACACTGGAACAGTATGGAACACATGGTTGGTTAAATGGCTGTGAGTTGCCAAGGGCCTGAGGTATCAAACGAGCCTCAAACCATCACTCTGCTGCCAGATATGCATTAGATCTGGATGGATTACTTTAAGGGTTGTTTCTCCTGACTCATTTTTCCATAGAGTTCAATAGGAAAATATGTCAGGAGAAACAACCCTTAAAGTTTGATACCTCATACCCTTGATAACTTACAGACATTTACCCAACCATGTGTTCTATACTATTGCTCTGTAATTTACAGATTAATTTAGTCCCACCCCCCAATTCCCATAGAGATCCATTCAAATGCAGAGAGATTATAGTATTGCGTGTAAGAGTATCTGAAAATAAGATATCAAGAGTCTTTTGATGTTGTTGGGTCACAGACATCAGGAAGTCATGACATGCAAAGGATATGCAACCTAATATTAAATATGATAACTTTATTAAAGTTTATGTTAATTTGTAAAATTACTTTTGGTCCCCTAAAATGGGGGGGGACTATGCATAAAAATGGCTTCAATTGCTACACCATTCACCTGATATGGACGTAAAAACCCTCAAATTAATGCTGAAAGTCTGCACTTTAACCTCATAGTCACTGTTCCATTTCAAATCCAATGTGCTGGAGTACAGAGCCAAAACAACAAAAATTGTGTCACTGTCCAAATACTTATGGACATAACTGTATGTTTTCTACGGTAGTGATCTAACCATAGCATTTACAAGCTAAACAGCTTCAGCCCAAACCCTTTCGGTCAGCCATGTCTGTGTTTCTGCTTTCTATTTTTTATGTGTGATGATTGTTCTTGGATTGCTGATCGAAATAAATAAATTAATTCATTCATTCATTCAAAATATAGCTTTTTCATGGTTTCATGTTACAAAACATTCCGTTTTTTTTTTTTTTAAGTCTGTCTAGCTCAGCTAAAGCAGTCTTCTGTTTTGGCATTGTAATACAAGCCCCATCTAGCATTTCCCCCAAATTCCCATAGACAACTCGGAATGAACAATGGGAGCTTGAGGCAAGGAAACGCAGAGACAGCTGCTTAAACACACTTCCACGATAAAGTTTAAAAGATTGAATATTGTATTAACATGCCCAAATGGTTGATTGAGAGAGGGCAAGCAGCAGCATATTTAGAGATTGGTTTTGAACGCAATAAACTGAGAGCACGATGTTTACACACCTTTTTGTTTTAAACGGGAGAAAAGTACTACATCCCACCTGCATTAAAGGAGCACTATCTTGTCAATCAATCGGTACACATGACCTGGGTGTTTGCTTGACCGTCTGCAAACAGTAAAAACATATTTTTCATGTTTTTGGGCGGACTTTTCTTTTCAATATCTGTGTGTACAGTATGTTAGGGCGGCAGTGTAGTATCATGGT
>CM056378.1:7136555-7171015 GCA_029718625.1 Synaphobranchus kaupii
TATTGAAAAATATAAAGTATATTAAAGGGTTTCACAATTGCAATTTGAGAACTTGATTTGCAGATGTGCAGCTGTAACTGCATACACCTCTCTGTCTGACATGCACGCATGCATGCACGCACACACACGCACGCACACACGCACACACACACACACACACATTCTCACACACACACACACACACACACACACACACACACACACACACACACACACACACAGCATGGTAGACTTGGTGTACCATGGTTTTAAAAAAGGTCAGTTTTTTCATCCAATATACCTGCAGAAAATTAAGATGGAATTCCAGATTTTCCCAAATATTAATGCAGTGAAATATGTGATACAAGAAAAACTGCTTTCATTTTAGTCCAGAAAACGTTGGTTTAATATACAGCAATGCAGGCATTCATGTCATTTGGGGGTGCAATTCAGAAATCTGCAGTGTTTCTTGCACTTAATTTTATCGTTTACATAATACCACTCATTTATATGTCGAAGTAATGAAAATACTCATGCCCCCATACAACAAACATTAATTTCGGCACTTAAGGTTAACACAGCTGGTGCACATACGGTATCATTTATCTAACAGTAACTTCACCCTGTCCAGAAAATGCCTCCCTGAGTGCTTGGCAGTGATCTAAATAATAAGGAACACATCAGATTGCAGCAAATTGCCCATTTCTGGTTTTCTGTTGCCGTTTGAACGGTGCTGAGAGAGGAGAACACTTCAGCAGACATTACGGCTCAAAGCAGTGCTGTGGGATCCATTTTGTCATTTTGAAAGGTCTCCAGTCATGACCTACTGTACGTGCTTAAGAGGGGCCAAAGCACTGTGTCTGAAAGGCTTATCCAACCCCCCCCTACCCCCCAACCCCCCTTTTCAAGTCTTTTAGTATAAAAGAAGAGCAAAACAAAAGGTCAGAGGCATGAAGCTTACAAAGGCGGTAGTGAAGTGTTGAATAGAATGGAAAGGATACAAAAGGTTCAGTGCCTATTCTTGAAAGAAAATGTTTGCCACTAAAACTAATGAGTTCTTATCATAACAAGGCACCTACAAAGAAAAGGAAGAGCCAAGCGATTAATGACAAATGAATCAATTTAAAATCCTTGCTTTGTTTTTTTTTTTAATAAAAAGGCTGCCTTTCGTTTCTCATTGGAGGTATTTGTGCAACGGACCTGCCTTAACACTGTGTGCACCCTTCTTGATAATCCAATTCCCCTTTCATTTCATATTCTCATAGTTCAATTTGTCTTTGAATCATGGACAATGATTCTCAGTCAACCGTGCCAATGAAATGTGCTTCTGTAGGTCTACTCCGTTACTTTCCCCTTATAGATTATTATCATTCTTTTCTTTATAGAAATTCTATTGAATTTTGAGCAGATCTTTGAATTTCCACCCAAGACATTGGTCAGGCCTATCTGTGTACTTTAATTTGAACGGGATAAGGTTTGCATTGCAGGGTAGTCTTCAGAGCCTGGAATTCCGATAGAATGGTCATGGATTTAAAATCCAGGGGGCGGGGACAGTTCTGTTGTGTTCTTGAGAAAAGTGCTTTAACTCAGTTGAACCAGTAAAAGTCCAGCTAGTTTGGAGACAGTGTGGTACACTTTGGTACACTGATATGGTTAGACAAAGCTTCATCCCACAGGATTAAATAATGCTAAAATAATACAAGCTCTACATTGAGTAAACCGGAAACTAAATGCCAACTATTTTGACAGTAATTGCCCTAGTTTCCTTTGCCAATGCTTGGTAGCCCTGATGTGTCCTGCCCAATCAATTAGCTGTTGGGTCAATGTGCCTGTATAAGACATGACTGTTCATTGGCTGGGACAAGGCACCATGTCTCTCATTAGGGCTGAAGGAATAAGCAAAGCAGTTAGGATTACTTCACAAAATCATCCAACTTCTGCAGCAGACTGAATAGGGCCAAGGCCTAAAATATTGTCACATTTGGCCAAAAGAATTTTAATTTCACATCATACATATTCAAATGACAAGAAGAGCTAGACAGTGCCCAGTGAGCCATTGATAATGAAAGGAAATAAAAAACGATTATGTGAATTCTGTTAGCTCTTTCTATGCCATCAAATGGACGTGTTTCCTTGGTAGTGTTTAAGGAATGGTAATTGACCTCAGTGAAAGACAGTCAGGCTTAAACACTTTTGACATTTTTTAATTAATCTCTATTTAGTCCTGTTGGATCCTGAACCAAAAGGTCTCAGTGGAAATTACACTGGCTGCCATTCAATTAGGCATTCCAATCAACTGATACTAATTTATATGGTAACACAAAAACATACATAGTATTAATAAATGGTGAATTGTTTAAATACAGCGTTTTTGGGTGGAGATGTTAGATAAAGGTTCTTTTTATGAGAATAATCTAGGAAAAGTTGTGTATTCAAGTTTAATATAGTATTAAGGAAACATTTTTTTGAAGACTTTGTGGTCAATTATCTAAGCTGGCTAATTTATTAATCATAATTTAAAATAAAATAAAGCTTCTTTATTAGCTAGACAGACATGAGGATAGTACCATACGGTGTTCCACCAGAGGGCTTCTATGAGTTTATGAAGAGCCCATGAAGAAGTGAAAAATGATAAATATTTTACCTTTTAACAATATTTTGTTTATATATTTTTGTTACCAGTACATACACCCAAACTGATGCCTCATACAATGTATGGCCTCAGTTTATCTCTTCATATTGATACCTCTCTGACTGCATACGTACGCATATGAAACAAATTGTACATTTAGGGCCTGATTTACTAAGACCTTTAGCATGTGCAAAACATTTTAGCACACGCAAAACTAATAAAACAACCAATGATTGGTGCAAAAGAAGTACCATGACCAATCACTGGTCATGTTATTGGTTTTTTGTGTGCTAAAAGGTTTTGCACATGCTAACGGTCTTAGTAAATCAAGCCCTTAGTGTAGTTACACATAGGTATGTATGATAATTAAAGCACTGTGCAAATATCATTATAGAGCCCCATGCACATTTAATTTGTATTTCCATACAGAAAATATTGTTACTTGTTTGTTTTGTACCCTTTTTGGGGTTTCAAAACACTGAAATGGTTATGACATGGCTTTTAGTTTTGTTCCTGCCTTTAATATGTAAATAAATTCCACTACATGGCCAAAAGTATTCAGACACCCGTTGGTCTGGGGCTGTTTTTCATGGTTCAGGCTACGTCCCTTAGTTCCAGTGAAGGCAAATCGTAATGGCACAGTATACAATGACATTCTAGACTATTCTGGGCTTCCAACTTTGTGGCAACAGTTTGGGGAAGGCCCTTTCCTATTTCAGCATGGCAATGCCCCCACGCACAAATCGTGGTCCATGCAAAAATTATTTGTCAAAATCGGTGTGGAAGAACTTGTCTGGCCTGCAAAGAACCCTGATCTCAATCCCATAGAACACCTTTGGGATCTATTGGAAAGCCAACTTTGAGCCGGACCAAATTTCCCAACATCAGTGCCCATCCTCACTAATGCTCTTGTGACTGAATGGAAGCAAATCCCCGCAGCAATGACCAAACATCTAGTGGAAAGCCTTCCCAGGAGAATGGAGGCTGTTCTAGCAGCAAAGGAGGAACCGACCCCATATTAATGCCCATGATTTGGAATGAGATGTTGGACGAGCAGGTGTCCATATACTTTTGGCCATATAGTGTATGGATCACAGGGAACGCGTGCTATACCACCAGATGCAAGGTCCTGCATCGGAATGTACCTCTAGACCATGGGTAGGCAACCCCGTTTTTGGAGTGCCAGATGCTCCTGGTTTTTACTCCATCGAAACCTATAACTACATAACTGGATTCATTTTAATTATCAGGATTATTGAATGCATGTGACCGTGCGCTGGAGGCATTTCACCATTCATAATATTCAGGCTCAGACCTTTAATCATCCATCAAAATAGTTGTGATCAAACTCAGAGGGAACAAAAACCAGAAACATCACTAAAACTCCAGGATCAGGATTACCCAACCTACCACTGCTCTAGACCTTGAGCACGTAATCGTCTGAAACATGAGAAAACAGCTGCTTTAAGTTACAGGCATGCTAAAAGCTAGCATACGTTCATACAGTATCTCAATGACAAACTGCCTCCTGACAAGAAGATAGAACTTCAGCCGCTCATAATCATAATCACACAATTTACATATAGCTACTGCTCACTCACATGCATCTTGATTAGTGTCAATATTTTAGATTCAACAAACATTTCACTGCTCCTAACACTGAAATAATGATTTTTTAAAAATGCTCCCCAGCCCAGTGGTTCATTAAAAGCAACAGTAGATCTGACAGAATATAGTTCTCATATCATTTACACCATTTGAAGGGCTGTGAATCCATTAATAAGATTGCCTTAATGGTAGGACAGCAATTACATTTACGGAACTCATTGGGATGAACGTGCTTCCTCGGTTTAAAAAATAACCTTAAGATCGACGCAGAGATGACAGCAAGCCTCTTTTGTTGTCTCTCCATAACCGTTATAATTCTTGGTTACCAGAGTCCAATCAACCGCTCTGCTCAGTAACTACAATTTAATACATTGCCAATGGGGATGATACGCAAATTAGAACAATTATTCATGAAGTAATAAGCCCTCGCATCATTTAAACTGCTTGTCTCATTTGTACAGTACGAAAAATGTGTGTACACATACACATACATAGGCACACGCACACGCACACACACACACACACACACACACACACACACACACACACACACACACACACACACACACACACACACACACACACACACACACACGCATGTGTCCAATTCTCAAGCAATCCATGTCAACTGGCTACCTCGAAAGAGACATAGGATACTTGATGTTTATAAGTGTTAAAAAAGAAACATAAATATATTTTGAAACCAACAACAACATCAACATTCACATAATAAAAAAAGAACGCAGATGGATGTACCAGTATCGCGCTATCAGACCGAAGGGTTTATTTTCTATAAAGAGCCCGGTAGGTTGCGCTGTGCCTCCCCACTACTGCGCGCTTCACGCTCGGACCGTTCCGTTCCTGCTCCAGCACTGGAACAGACTGAGAGCACATTGCCGTACGGAGGGAACAACTTGCTACGCGGGTCGCTGCTGCTGCTGGACAGATCCAAGCGTGCTCTTAACTTCTATGGATAATTCAAAGTCGGAAGAGTTTTACTAATCGGGATTTGGAACGCTGCAGAGGGTACGTATAGCTGGCGACCTACTAACCATGTTCACAATTGGGTTCGCTAGCTAAGATTTGTGCAGGAAAATGCACAACGTTGCGAGCTGCCAGTTAAAATGAATCCGCTAACGTATTTCTCGGCAGCTGTGGGTGAAGAAACGGGAATAGCCAGCTTGTAAAAAGCTTAAGATTAACTAATTGCATAGTATTTAACTAAAAAAAAACAATGTGATGCGATGATATGCATTTGAAATAAAATGCTAAGGTACACTATAGCATCTCTATCCTCTCTTCGCATAGGATTCTTTAAAGGAAAAATCAATGCAACGTGCGATATAATTCAGTCCAGTTTATGTGCACAGACACAACGGAAAACGGCTAAGAATTCACCTATTTGCAAGAAAAAACTTTTTTAACAGGATGGGTTCTGTTACAGATACTTTTTTTTGAACCTATCTCTTTATATGACATCAGGATAGTTAGCTGGCATTGCCGTACAGATCAGATGGGTAACGTTATAGTGTATCTAGCCTACATAAGAAGAGAGTCTGCATCGTTCTGTCTTCTTGGGTCAGCTCGCCGTGGCGCAACTTTAATATAAGAGTAACTAGATAGCTGGCTATCTACCAGTCTTGAAATGATACAAGCTAGCACAATTATTTAGTCTAAGTGGTAATTTAACATAGGCTACGCTACTAAAGCAAAGAAGGCTGACTGACAGCCACGCTATTTTTTTTATTTTTTTTGCCACCAACCAGTTAATTCTGCAGAATCCGGGTTTCAGGTGCAGCGCGCGCTACTTTATATCCTGAAATAAACTAAAAATGTAACAACTTTGAAAGGGATATTTCGACAATTAGCTGAACAAAAGGACAAAAACACATTTGGCACGAATTGTAACGTTTGCCATTCTGTTATTTCGAGGTGGTGACAGCCGGCTAGATATAGCGATGTAGCTGTAGCAGTGCTCGGCTTTTCTAAGGGAAAGTTAGCCCGCAGCGTCGCGCGCAAGCTGCAGAATGGGATCGCTTGGAAAACGGGTTTATGGGTTTTATTGCAAGCTAACACATTTCACGCTCGTCAAGTCTGCGTCGAAACGTGTTCGTGGCTAACGCTTTAGAGTGCGTTGCGCATTATTGATTTTGATATTCCTAATCATTAACCGGACAGTGTCATGCCAAGTAAAAATGGGATGATTTCACTTTTGCATTGAAAGTGGTAGACAATGAAACAGTAGCTATCCTGGTATGTAAGTAACATATCTAGTTAGCTTCATTAATCTATTTATCTGGATTGCTAGATTAAAATGGTATGCACACTTTGAATACGGTCAGTCGCCTAACCCTCATTATGTTATCATTGTTATTTCCAGTGCGAACATAGTAGGGTAAATCAACACTGAATGCAATCGTTCATATACCCTGGGGCCAATGCATTCAACTTGTGCATGTTAATGTTACAACGTGTGGAAGGACTGCGATGGAAATTCATTGAGATGATGATTTCCAGTGCACCTCGGTGAAATTTTTTACTTGCTGGCATGTTCTAAGATTATAACAGTTTACAAATCCCGAGGCAGCAAGAAAAAAAAAAAACGCATTTCACGCTATCTATCCAGATAGTCTACTGCAAATATAAATTTCTTGGTACTTTTGGATGTTTCCGCGTAATCTTAACTTTAGATTCCTGAACACAATGAGCGAGCATAATGACCTCCCTGTTTTCCTGGCTTAGCCTACTGTTAACGTTATGTGATTGAAAATCAAGATCTGAACTACATGGGACTGGGCAATAATTTCTGCATATATGGGATAACTGCAACGCCTTAATAAAAAACACAATCTGAATTTGTTTTCGACGGCTGCATATCAGCGCGGCTGTTAATTAAAAGGCAATTTTGTTATGTAATGTTCGCAATGCAAATTCAACGGCACCTGGAAGTGGAAATAGGCTGCGCTATTCTGTTTTCATTTGCGTCATGCTGTTGACTATTGATTGATCTGCTCTGGCAGAGTCCACAGGCCTTTGAAAACAAGTTAGCTTACTAAACAGCCGTTTGCTAAGCATTGTTATGGTAGTGACATCTGAGTATTTTTTCCACCTGCTTCCTGTGTAATTTAATATTTTCGTAGTGCCCTGCCTGGCCGTGTGGCTCTCTTGTGCTTAAATGCCCACGCTGTCGAGATTCCTGGCCCGCGCTCATGTTTCAGGAGGTCACATTTACCGCCAGATGCTAATCCCAGCTCCTCCAGTTCCTTACATTCAATTGCAGTCCCTTCCGTAGCTCTATGGGCTCCCTTCACAGCGATATATTACCCGCGCCAGACGCGGGGACTCTGTGAGGCTCACGCGCTTTTCAGTAATGGGGACCGTTAGTTCTTCTTCTTTATCCCCCTGTGTTTGTGCAATTGTCCCCCCCCCCATGGGCTGGAATGCACTTGAATGCCGTCTCAGTTCGGACCCCTCCTGCTCCGCTGCCCATCCCATAAACCGCCCCACCCCCCTTCTCTCTCTCTCTCTCTCTCTCTCTCTCTCTCTCTCTCTCACTCACTGGAGAGGCTTTAGGATCAGCGGGTGGTTGCACAGTGAATGGCATTCTTTAGGTCCGTGTGCACTTGTGTGAAGGACTGTGGTGGAACAGCCTCTCTGATTGGCAGGGGGTCCCATGGTAGCGGGCCATCGGGATGCGGGACAGATGCTGTTTCGGGGGAAGGGGGTTGGGTTGGTTAACAGGACTGTGTGTACCAGTCCTGTAGTCTCCTGACTGAAGTGCGAATGGTGACATGGTACTTTTTTTTGAAAGCCTGCTGTGGGATGCTGTTCTCAGTAAAAACGTTTAGGCTAATAAACACTTTAATTTTATCCTATTTGAACATGTAGAATACATAGTATAGGCTAGTTGGTGAGAAAATAGAACACCAAGGCACCAGCCGAAATTACTGCCATAGGCTACGCTTTTCGGTAGTCTTGTTTTCTGGGTGACTGCGTCAGTTGTCATGACAATATGGTATGTCACAGACGCCAATTTGAGGTTATATCTCTTAGTATGCTCCATTAATTAAATAATGAAGCAACTGTACAAAAAACCCGTCCCTTACACTGTGCTGTTCTGTCTTGCTCTAGGTTTTAGGCTGGGGTACTTACAGTATCTTTTGAAAGGAAAAACGGGGTTGTAACAAACCGCAGGATACAGGCACATTGTGTTGGCTAAGTTTCACATTAATGCTAAATATCAAAGCTAACGCAACACAAATAAAATTGTGTAAATGGGTGCTCTGAGAGTGCCGCGTCGCTACCCTTAACACAACAGAGAGCTTCGCTATATGTCCTTATTCTGCTGCCATCTTAATGTATCACTATCATTGCTAGATTTGTCATTTACAGTAGCTAAATCATAGCTATAGTAGGCCTATATAGAGAAATGTATACAATAAATGTTAGCTTTTCTTAAATTTGCATTTTACATTTGCGGTTTTATTTTTAATTCAAGAGAATTGGCTGTGCTGTTGTATTTTGTTGTTCATTTTGTTCTCTTTGTAGTCTGAGAAAGCAGTCGCGTACCATGACTAATTGTGCCATATCCACCATCTATCTTGGATTTACACTGCCACAGTTTTGTAAGATGGTTGATGCTCCGTTTTATTCCTGTTTGTAGGCTTATATGTACTGTATGTGTATGGATTGCTAGGCTTATTTGCAAGGCAGTTTAAAGTAAGAATCTGAATATTCTGTACTGGGAATATTCCCCCCCATGTTAATTGACTTTTGGACAAGAGAAGCAGTGTACCTTAAACTCTCAGAGGACAGTTCCGTTTAAATAATGATCCTTAAATTATATTAACCGAGCAACAATTATTCAAAAGTAATGACTTATGTCAGCAGATTGTAATAGCTTAGGGGGAAATAAATGGGAACGCTAAAGTGATCTTTTTGCGCATAGGCAGAGTTTCATTTCATCACTTCTGGAATAATGTGTGTTTGTGTGTGTGTGTGTGGGCTTTTGGAAAGTGCTTTTTGTTATTGCAAGTTAGATAAGATAATTCCACATAATCTATCTGTGAGATCAGGAGTAATTATTGGAGAAATAATCAAAAAGGTCACGAAGAAAATCTAACATCACACTGTAGGATTAGGCCTATTATCTGCCACACTGTGCGGAAGAACTGGTGATTCATTTTCATCAGCTAGCCTATTTTGTAAACTATGAGTCAAATATAGCTCTGTGAAAATGACAGTAAGAACACAGTACTTTGCATGTTGTTGCTATGGAAACAGTCTGCTGGTACTTAGTGCCTTAATTCATAGCTGTAATTGATAATTTGGTAACGGATTGGGAACTTACTAAATGTTACGTGTGACAATAACAAGCAAGTAAGGCTCAGCCAAGTGTTTTTTTTTTGTTTTTTTTTCCCCCCCAACTTTATTGAGTTAACTTTTACATACAGACTTATGGGGGATTCTGAGGTGATGGTGCTCGTAATTGTGGGCTTTTCTCTGTCAGACAGACGGCTCAAAGTAAAGTTGAAACAGAATGCAGATGTGTCAATGGATTCAACAGAGAGAGGCATCTGTTGTGCTGGTTAATTGTTTATGCAGTTTTGGGTATTGACAGTTGATGGGAGTGACTGTAAATCAAAATATTATTGGCTAAATTGTGAAGTCTATGATATCCTCTGAAATTCCTGTACCCCTGTCCCAGCGTGATCACGTCACGCCCATGAGGACAGCGAGCGCTGGCGGTATTGATTTAACTTTCAGGAGCTAGATTTACGTCCATGAGTGGGTTTTAGTACCTCAGCAGACAATGGCATTGCTCCAGGTCAGCAGGTCAAAAGCTCTATCACCCTTGAGATCCCATTGCTTTGACGGACAGCCCCTGGCAGCCAATCATGAAGCAAGGGTGGACGGCGTGATGCCTTAGATCCGCCCTCTCACTTTCTCTACAGAAATTGGTGTAATCGATCTGGTGGCTATCTGGGTATTTTCTTTAAAAATGCAAATGGGCCAGTTTGTATTCCATTTAGCCTACATACAAAAAAATACCTCGTCTTGAATCTTTTTTTTTTTAGCCTTTTCCTCACTTAATTGATTTACTGATTTTTAAAACTCCCATGAGAATGTGACAATGAGTTAGTCCTGGATCTTGAGTAATAGTAGCGTCGTGTTCCTCATTAGATTGTGCGGGGGAAATTGAAAAATAATTTTTCTCTGCTCTGTCATATTACTAATTTGGTTCTGATCTAGCTTTCATTTTCTTCTCAACAATAAACTTTGCTCTCCATACCAAAAAATCGCGGGGGTAATGATTTTCCAAACTAATTTTTTTCTTCTGTCGAGTGAGTACAAATTATGTGGATCCCTGCACCGAATGATAAAATTGTCAGCTGGGCTGAATTTCAGCTCCTTTTGGAAGTCTTCATGTAGTTGTCATTTACACTCTACCAATGCATGCCCAGCTTTGGCTGAATTGCCAGTATTTCATTATCAGCAGCCCAAAGATGTGAAAATGCCAAGCCATTGTTTAAAAAAAAAAAAAGTGTAATTTTGGTCTCTACGAGAATGCTCTGCTCCGGGCCATAACAGATGGTTTTTGTTTGACTGAGGTTGCTTCAGTGCAGTGATGCAGTATTTGGTAAACTCAGAGTGACTAGTGTGCTTTCCTGCCAAACTCAACCCAATTGTTTTGCAATCAGTCAATCACCAGGAACCCGTTTTTTTTGGTCTGCTGTCAGTCGGTAGACTCATTGAATTTTTTTGATAGAATTTGCTGGGTCCTTTTTTCCTTTTTAATTTTTTACCAAAGGGCATAAATCTCGCCTTTTGTAAAAAGGAAAATTGTCATTTTGAAAATGGCCCCGGTTAGTCGATAGCTCAGTAGAACAGGGTTTGATGATGATGATGATGGGGGGATTATTAGTGCAGTGAGCTTCATTGAAACACTCAGCCGTGCCTAAGCTGCCCTTTCTGCCGTAATGTTTGCGAATCGAGACGTATCGATCGGCGTGAAACGCTGCTCATTCCGTTCAGCCGTGGAGAAATAAGTAGTTTTTTGCTCGTGTGACCTGGTAGTCGTGTCCTGTTCCTCCCTGCTAAGGCTTGCAGATTGAATATACAGTGTGAAGGAACGGAGCCGTCTGCCGGGTGTCGTAGGGGGTTGGGGGGGCATCTGAGCTATACTCCCCAGGCCTAATTCCGGTCTTTGGGAAGTCCAGTGCCAGGACCCCAAGGTTGCCATATCCTGTGGGGGATATCACACATCCCACACTAGTGGGGAACAGGTTTTCAGTCCCATCTGTCCCTACTTGAGCTGATTACTCTGTATGACTAATGGGCGCAAGATTGGCATTTATGAAATGTATTTAATTATTTTTCTCGCTAAATCTACATGTTGATTCTGTGGTGCATTTTTATGCAGCATTTGCATTGCTTGGATAATAGTCCTCTGACACCCACAATGGAATTATTTCCCTAGCAATTAGTGGAATCGGACCGTTTTATTTCCAGGTGACAGCTACCAGATGAATCCACTGAGGAGTATGCCCAGTCGCACATGAAAGATTGAACTCTTTATCTTATTCTTGTTTTGATAAAGGGAATTTGGACCAAAATGTAAATTTAATAAAAGCTGACATCAAAGCAATGTGTGTTGGAATAAAGCGTTTATTTTGAGTGCTACAAGGTTGCCATTTGTAAAAGTAGCTGGGCATCTCTAAACAAAAGAGAACAAGTAAGTCTAATGTTTGATGTTTTTTTGGGGAGTTTTTCATGTGCTTTAAAGGCTGTTGGCTTTATGCTGAATATATTATCGTAGCAATAACTGCCAGTTCCATCAGGTCTGGGTTGTGATCTCTCAGGCACGTCTGAAATATCAGTCTGAATCGCTGGCCTGGAAAAGGGACTTGTTCCCGTAGTTCTGTGACTGTGAGATCATTTTGATATCTGACAAAAAGAGTGATGTGTTCTGCAGGTGGCTCTTTATAAAGCTGCTTTTATAAAAACTAGGGCCCGATCAATCACACGTTTTTGGGTGTGATATTGATGTTTTGTGAAGCCAAGCCCACTCATTGGCAGTTATTATTGTGTGTGTGGCCAGTGGCATTGCCTTTTTCAAGAGAAAAATGATGAATGTTTGAAACAGGACAGCCTATACAGAGAAATTTACGCAATGTTTATAATCTTCTTTTTTACATACTATCCACTTTTACAGCTGGATATACTGAAGCAATTCAGATTCAGTATCTAGCTCAAGGGTACAACGGCAGTGTCTTACCTGGGATTCAAACCTGTAACCTTTGGGTTACAAGGCCAGATCCCTACCCATTATACTACACACTGCAGTGTAACTAACATCCCTGCTAATCCCTACAGTAGGCTAATATCCCTGCTGTTCAATGCAGTGCTTAAATTAAAAAATTTTTTTTGCACATTAGATTCCTGTAATGAAAGAATGATTGCATAATCATTTCACATTTGACTAGAAATGAAGTGAAATTTACAGACTTGGGCTCAAAATTACATTTTTAGTCCTGAGGGATTTTTTTTTCAGTACAAAATGGTGAATTAATTCAGATTTTGTAGAATTAATAGCATGTTTACATTTTTATTGTTGTTTCCTCCTATTGAATAACCCATAGATTCAATTTACAATTTTGTCCTTAACTTATTTGTTGCAAATTCACAAACACCAGTGGTACTCCCTACACAAACACTATTCATTGACTTTTATCACTGAACCAATTTCTGTTAATGATATGAACACATGAATAAGTCCTAGTTCAGGATGAATGTTGATTGAATCTAATAGTTTTTACCCTTACATTTTTGGATTGTTCTGGGGGGAAAAAAATAAAATATATATTGTTAAATTGCCTAATCTATGCAGTAATTAGGTTTTATTTATTGTTCTCAGATACCTGTCTCAGAAACCATACTCATTGAAATCACACTTCCATTGTGGCATCTCTAAACTAACTGGGGCCATTGGAGACTCCCAATCTCCATCCATCCATTATTCCTGGTCAGGGTCACGGGGGGGGGGGAGGGGGGCTGGAGCCTATCCCAGCATGCATTGGGCGAGAGGCAGGAATACCCTCTAGACAGGTCGCCAATCTATCGCAGGGCACACACACCGTTCACTCACACACTCATACCTGTGGGAAATTTAGAGTCTCCGATTAGCCTAACCTGCATGTCTTTGGACTGTGGGAGGAAACCGGAGTAGTCTCCCATCCCATCCAATGGACAAAATTTCAATTGGTGGTTGAAATAGGTGGTTGGGCCTCACTTGGGTCTCACTTGTTGGGTCCCAGTTGGGTCCCACTTGCCTCCCCCTCTCTCAGGTCACACCCCACGCCATTCCTCATTAGCGAGAAGTCAAATGTTCCCTGTGGGATATCGGGTTACCCTGCTACGCTGCAGATGTTGCTGCCCCTCATCCCGCGGCTCACATCTGCGTTTCAGATCGGCCCGCCATCCACACCACCTCTTGTTTTGACGGGCGACGGCGTCTCGCTCTGGCTCTCTAATGGAGGAACGAGGCCTGCTGCCGAGCCTCTTCCGTGGCTTATTTAAAATTATAATTTTTTTTGCTCTGCTCGCCTCTGTTCTTGCATTTGTGGGATGAATCGGATTTGGCGGCTGGGAGAGGAGCAGGAAGGACCCAGCTGAGCTCTGGGCGCCATTTTAATCAGGCCCCTGAGGGATTGAAACGTTAAAAATAAAAAAAAGAGCCTAACGCCGATAAGGCTAATTACACTACTCCTGTGCTCCCTGGCTCATCCCTTCCTGTTGTGCTGCTCCGCGCGCGATTCTAAGCGACTGTGGGTGCGCTAGGGCGATGAGAGCCGCGCTACCGCTACCGCTGACGACACGCCCGCCCGTTTGCATGCGGATTGAAAAGGCGATGCTTTGGTAAGGGATCTCGGCACAGAAAAGCATGCGCCGGTTGAGTGAACATCTTTAGCCTTTATCAGGGTTGAGCTCAAAGCCAGGGAGACGGGCAGGGGGCCAGATGGATTAGACTGGCACATGCACTCAGAGTGCTGCCGTTGGTGGGCTGCGGACTATCACGATGGCCGGGTATGAGTGACGTAAGGACAAAGCCATGGTATATTTATTTACCCTTTGTGCGTGACAAGAACAATGGGCCTCATTCACCAATCACTCTACGAACAAGTTTGTTCTTAAGACTTTCTTTAAAACGTTTTAACAGACATTTCGGGATTAACTGATGTTTGAGTTCTGAGCTTCTGTTCCACCCCAGAAAAAAATCCCAAGTAAGAAAACCGTGAATGTCAGAATGTTCATAAAAAACGTTTTAAAGAAAGTCTTTAGGGCAAATTTGTTCGTAGAATGGTTGGTGAATGATGCCCAATGATGCCGTGTCACTGTGCCACAAGCTGCCTTTCGTTTAACAAAAAGAAAAACCCAACTGTTGAAAACATGGACCAGAGCTGAATGGAACTCTTCAGCTCATCAAAGATGCACGTACAGCAAGTCTGCCGATAGCTTTGAAAGCAAGCTGGAATTGCGTGTTCAATTGTTTTTGTCCATCATTCTGAAGCACTTGATTTTACGGTGTGGAAAATAGGGCTGATACAAGGAATGTAATGGGGCGTGACGTGTGAGGTGGGAGGAGCCAAACGCAGCAAGGGGATTCTAAAAGCCCTAGGGCCACTAAGGCGGGATACCCCGCAGTTAAGGGAGGAGACAAGACAACGAACAACGAACACCACTACAGACGCTACTAACCGGCTCACTGTCACACGCCAAGTAGAGCGCAAGGACAGGGGTCTGAATAGCCAGAAATAATATGCGCCCTGTCTCGGTAACGAGACACACAAGAACGGACGAGTAGCGTAAAGGCACAAACAAATGAACAGTCAACAAATATAGCAGAATGATATCATTGTATAAGAGGAGGCGAAAGAACAGATATAACGTTCCGTGGCTACTTCCATAAGCTAACACTAACAGTCACATGCAGAACCTAAAGGGGGTAAACACCCGATCTCCCAGGGGGAGAAACATTTTACAGGCGAGCCGACGGAGAACCGCAGTCCCATAGCCTTACCAGCAAAATGACTAAGCTTAAAATAGAGCCACGCCCTAGCCTCTCAGTAAGGAGAGATGTAACGAGGCAAAGGAACAGATAATTAATGTTCCAAGGCTTAGATTGAGGCTCGCAGTCACACGCAAACATGTCTACAACATCGCCCGGTCTCCCTATGAGACGACATGCACCGAAGGGCGAACAGAACTACAGTTCTGAACAGAATCGCCCAAATCTCCATACACGGAGAAAAAGCACAAAAGACGAAAGGACAGCTGCACCGAAACTATCGGCTATCTGACTAACACAAGCACAAACACAAATACAAGCCCTGCCTCTCAATAAGGGGAAATGTAATGAGGCGAACAGGAACAGAGAATTAACGTTCCACGGCTAGTTTAATAAGTTAGCAGTCTAATGCAGAAAACAAAAGAGGTAAACACCCGATCTCCCAGGAGGGAGAAACATTTTACAGGTGAGCCGACGGAGCACCGTCGTCCCATAACTTTCCTATCCAAATAGACTAACGCAAGCTTAATATAAAACAACCGCCCTAGCCTCTCAGTAAAAGAATGTAACGAAGCGAAAGAACAGAGAGCTAACGTTCCTATGCTACGCGCAGTCACACACAAACATGTCCACAACCTCGCCCAAACTCCACACAAGGAGAAACATACCCGGAAAACGAACAGAACAATAGTTCCGAACAAAATCGTCCCTTGGTAAAAAGGACGGGGGACAGCTGCAACAAAGACCAACGCAAAAATAGCACGACAGCCTCTCAATATAAACAAAAACCCTGACTCACAACAAAGGGGAACGTAGTCCACGAGAAGGAGACAAAACAGGGAATAAACGTACCAAAGCTACTCACTGGCTCACAGCAACACGGAAATGAGCAGAAGCAAAACGCCAGGTCTCTCAGTAAGAAAACCAATCAAAGGCGAAAAAGGAACAAAGAACAGCTACTCTATACTTCTACGAGCTAAGAAATAAGTAGAAGCGAAACGCCCAATCTCCCTATGAGACGGCATGCACCGAAGGGTGAACAGAACTACAGTTCCGAACGGAATCGCCCAAATCTCCATACAAGGAGAAAAAGCACAAAAAAGGCGAAATAGAGCAAAGATCCGCGGTCCCATACTTCTACGAGATAAGTAACTAACAAGCCAGCAAGAAATAAGCCCTGCCTCAACAAAGAGATGTTAAAATAGGCGAGTAGCCAAAACGGTACGAGTAACTCACAGCCAACAAAAACATCACAGTACAAAACAATGAACAATTAATGTTGAAGCCCCAAATGAAGGAAACGGTAGGCTTATATATCTCTCCAGGTGACTACGCACAGGTGTGGGCGCTAACAGCAGCCCTGTAACCTAAGCAGGGCGGAGCAAGCATCCACCTAAAGAGCAGCGCCCTCGCGTGGCCACCAAGGAGAATGACCGCATAGGCAAAAAACCATGACAAGGAAAGGTAGAAGACACACCTGAGAGAGTCATATGGTGAAAAAAGATACAGAAAATACTCACTAAATAAATAAATAAGTAAAAAATAAATAAATAACGGAAAGGAGCATCGGTAATAAATTCTACTCTCATATCTATGTGCCTGGTGGATAGTGATATCCCACTTTTTCCTCCTTATCTTATTGATGTTTTTTTCCCTTTATTCTTTTACCTCTCGTTCAACCTTGCCTCCCTCCTTCACACACACAGACACACACACACGCCCCATATGACATCCGCTGATCTGCTATGACTGAAGCTGCTTGCGGCACGCGCTCCGTTTGTGGCCGACTCTGAAAGTAGGCTACGCTGCAGCTTGTGAAGAACTTAACACTGGTAAATTGAAATTTGTCTCAATGGAGCCAAATGCCAAACTCCAAACCCAGTGGGATACTGAACAAGAAAAGATAACAATTCAGCAAAATAAGGAGGAAGCGGTGACCCTGAATGAATTCTGTGATACCGGCTATCTATGGTAGCTCTGTTTTCTAGAGATTAGTTGAGGAGGCCAGTGGAATAGATTTAGTGGTATGACTTGGGTGTATTAAGGTGATATTTTTTTATTCTTCTCTCAAAATGTTGAGAGGAAGGGATTATTACGTTTACATTTCAGCGTTTATCAGGTATACATAGCCCACAACAATTTACACAGATTGCATTTTTTGTTTACTGAAGAAAATTCAGGTCAAGTACCTTGTTCAAGGGTACGACCTCAGTGCCCCTTCTGGGAATTGTATCCACAATCCTTCAGAGTAGTTTGTGGTTTCAAACCCTGCCGCGCCATTTTGATCATAGTTTCGGAAACAGCAATTTTAACTACTTTTTTTTGTGACTAAGTTGCGGTTGCCATGACAGCTATGCCCGCAGGGCAGAGATGTATTGTGGGGCAGTATGCCAGACAGTGAGTGGTATAGGAGAGAGGACTGAGCACTCTCAGGTTAAATTACTCCCTGGTCGAGAGGCTCATCTTCCTGAGAAACACATCTGAGTACAGCACAGTATGCTGTGCACTACCCAGCCCTCCCTGCACACATCACTCACTGTCACCCTAAGGTATTGACTTCTACTTCTGTATTTATCTGATATTCTCCAGTAAAATTCTCATTAAAACTAACACAGAGAGGGAATGATGCAGTGTTGGGGAAGCTACTATGAAAATGTAGTTAACTAAGCTACCAATTACTCAAACTCAACACTGGAACCCTTACAAAAGTGGATAGATTGCTGCAAACTTGCAGCTAATATGTTGTGCATTTGCCACAAACTAAATTGTTTTCCACAAAATGTTGCCAGAGGTTTGCCAGACTTTGCCAGTAGTGGTGAAATTCTGGGAACTTCTTGCAACAATGGCAGTTCCCACAAAGCTAATTTGCATGTGAAAATATGAGCTTGCCGCAAACCTGCGGCAACAATGCCAAAGGTTTGACGCAAATTTTCCAGAAGGCCTATATTTTTGTAAGTAGTAAGTAGTTAAGCGACAGCGCAGCTAACAATAAGAGAAAAGTAGTTAACTGGACTAAAGCTACTTTTAAAAAGTAGTTGTTTTGATAAATGTTAAAGATGAGATGTCATGAACTTGCGTTCAGTTTTAATAACAAATTAACTGTTCACTAACCTGACACATTAGTTAGCAAGGCTAACACAATGGTACTGGGAAATTTAGTTAAGCTCGTAGCTCCGTTCCGCTACTCCCCAACACTGGAATTAAGCATTACTCTCAGTGAAGTCAACCAGCCAGTGCAGTGAAGTCTGGGCAAACTACTACTAGCAGAGTTTATTTTTTGATGAAAAAAAACAGGATGGGTAGCAGATAACTATAATCCTTTCTGAATTATAATCATCCATCATTTTTTCTGGGGGGGGTAGGTATGGGAAATGCTCCAGCCCCAGGAGCTGAACATAAAACACACTTAATCAAAAACAACACTCCTCAAAGCCAATTCCTCACCTGTATCCTGTTCTATATTGTAATTGGAAATGGCTTGTTGAAATGCTGTTTTTACTCTCTGTACTTTTTCAGGGTTGTATTTATACCTGGTTATAAGCTTCTCGGTTTTCTGCATTGCAATGCTGCATTATATTGCGCCTTTCCTTGTTGGTGGGGAGCGGGGGAGTTCCCTCGTCAAAACGGTCACTTCTATAGCCTCTGCATTGAATTGAAAGAGGCGATTCAGTAGATGAAACTCCTGCATTGAAAGAGATGCACCTATGGATATAGACCGTCTGCAGTGAAAGGTAATCTCTAGTGTAGGATGAAGTGACTGCTGCGTTTGTAAGAAACCTCTAAAGGAGGCAGGGCTTCCTCTCTGTTCGCTGTCCTCTCTTTCCTCATAAAGCCCCCAGCATCCATTGCAGAAATAATGTTCATCCATGCCCCTGTTGCTTTTCATGTGCGTTCCACTGTTTTGCCTTGTGGTGAAACGCTGGCTTAGTAGGGCAACCGCTCGGTTGGAAACGCTAACGGTGCCCCTGCTCTGCCTGGGACCTGGGAATGCCTTCTCACGCAGAAAACTCTGTTTGGTAGCTTGTTTGTGAGGAGTGTAATTGAATCTGCAAAGCTGAGTACACAGCTTTAGGGCGAAGCGATGTTGGTCTGGCTCCACTCGCATTAAAGCAATGCTGGATTGTGCGCTTGTTTCGACACAACAGTGGGCGCTAATGATTACCCCTGGTGCCTTTTGACATATTTTAACTGTCATAGCGTCTTACTGGAGTGTTTCTTAGCGTTTTAGCGTCATTTGTGTTTGGATGCCTATGGCAGGTGGTGTAGAGGATGCAATTAGACTGCATAATTCAGCAAATTAAAGTAGTGCATTTTAGAAAATTTGAAGACCCTGGTGCTAAAAGTCACATTTTTAGACAATTCAAGTTGAGCATAGAAACATGTTGTATTTGTTTAGCTAAGTCCACTCTATAAATATTGTTAACAGAAAAGGTGCCTAAGCAATGCATAAAAACAGCAAAACTTTTAATGCCTGATTTTATGGATCAATATTTTTGGATTTGATTTTCTCAAAATAGACATTTTGTGACGTCAGTACTTTTAGCAGCAGGGTCTTCAATTATAAAAACTTTAATTACACATCAAGTATGCTTAAATACACCATAGTAGCCTATACTATGTTTTTCACATGGGGAAAGCTCATGTGTGTGATTTATATAGCGGTTTGGGAATATCTTGATCGTGTGCTTCAGAGATTGTTGAATGATTGAATAGATAGCCTTTCTCTGTGGAGTGTGTTGTTTTCATGTCAGGGTGTCAACTTGGAATAATAATAATAATAATTTTTAAAAAAGTGCTTTCTAGTTCACTCAGCCGCACCTGTGTTGACGACTTTGTTGAGTGGGAAAATCAGAGATTCTGCTCAGTGAGCTGTAGGCCCCATTTTCAGAGTGAAAGAGAAGGACGTGTCGGGTGAACCCAGTTTAGCTGTTGAGTGTCTGTTTGGCAGTCGGGCCATCATCTAAAATAGGGGTTTTACACCAGCATACGCGTCTCAATTGTATGGGCCCTCTGTCTCCAAAGACAAGGCTAAAGAACTAGAAACCTGTCATTAGCGTTTTAGACGTGGCAGTGGTCGCAGGGAAGTCTTTTGTCTTTTTGTCCATTTCGTGTTGTGGGCTTTTTTGGACTTATTGGGTAGAGGCTGAAGCGTAGATCCTATTTAACACTTCTGTGTCTCTGGGACAGATGCTGCAGTTCAGTAGGTCCTGGGTCACATTGTGCACTTAAATAGCCCCAGAGGACGAAAGACAAGCCACAGCAGCACACAGTGGTTGGAGGTTGTAAATGCGGTCACTTGCACGGATTACGACCTGATTCATACTTGTTTTTTTTTTTTTTTAAACCGTGGACCCAGGACGACCAGACGGGACCCGTTACCACTGACGGTGTAACGATGGCTCTGGAACACTGTACTATATTCTCTGAAAATATCTGGACCCTGATTGCGTCTCCATTACCTTTTTTTTCTTCATGTGCTGAAATAGTTTTATTTCCGTGTGAACCTCCGCTCCACTGGCTCAGTTAGGAGTGTCTTGTCCCTGGCAGCGAGGGAGTGAGGCGAAGCGGGCAGGCGGGGGGGTGGGGGGTTTCCTGGCTGTACCCAGGAGATGCCACAGCACACAGCCTCTTCTGTATTTGCAGTGTGTAAAGCCAGGCGCCATCTCCCGAGGTGAGAGCCTGGTACCGTGGTAACTGAACAAACACCTCACGGCTCCTCTCCTCTGGGCCGTTATTTCCCATGAGGCTTTGGGGGACAGGGTTCGGAGCCAGCTTCTCTCTAAAGGCTAAGCACATGACCGCCCCACTGTGTCGCAGAAAGATAGGCCTGCATTTCTCCGCCGGCTTGACTGACTGCCGCTGACCGGAAAAACCAAGGTCCAGCTGTTTTTCTTTTTAGATTATTTTACAAGGTGCTTCGTCTGATTTGCACTGGATGAACAGCGGCTGACATCCACAATGTGATAGAAGTGAACGGGTCTAATGCCATCGAGGAAGGCTTGAATTGTTTTTATACGAGCGCTGATTTGTGGTACGGTGCTGGAATAAATTTAGAATCCCCCTGAGGACACACTGCGGTACTGCAGTCCGGACGGGCTTGAAATCCTGTGCGGTATGTCGCCCACGGTTCTTTAGTAGAGGAAACAGTCTGGAGCATAGAGGAAGTGCCACTCCTCCGCCATTACCGATCAAGCTCTGATGGCCTATCAGTGTCGAATGAGCCGCGTCACTCAGCACACACAGTTCAGTTTGATTTGGTGTCAGTCATTACCGTGGGTTACATGACAGTGGTCGGCCATTGGAACCGGGGGCAGGAAGTTTCTGTCAAATCTGCTTTGCCTTTTTTAAATAAACCCAGGCATTAAAACTGAACGGCATTCGAGGCCTAGCCTTCCTCCAGGGAGCTTTGAGTGGGCCACACTGTTAAGGTGACGTGCGCGTTGTCACTGGGATTTCTGTGCACCGGTTAGGGTACAAGTGAGCTAATGCGTAGAGACACCATGTGATTACATTTCAACTGAAAAAAAGAAAAGGGTTACTCTGTCAGCAGGAACGACCGAGAAGATATGGTGAAGGAAGAAATACCTATCAGTGGCGGCACAGCTGACAGGCACAGGTAGCCTGACAGGCAGGTATATAAATGAGATTTTTAAGAAAGAAGAAAAATTGGTGGCACATTGTTCCATACAGCCACAACATTTAACCCCTCCCCCCATTTCAATGCATCTGAGATTTATAAGTACATTTAGGGAATATCTTCTGTAGATGGGGCTGACCAGGTGAAGCGCTTTCTGTGTGATAGTCAGTTAGTCAGTCAGTCACATACAGTGCTTTACAAAGGAAATTCCACAGAGCACAAAGCAGGGCAGTTCACAAAGCACAGTTCATATGAATAACTTAAAAGATATAATGGAAGTAAATTAAAAGAGCTAGGTTGCTTTGGTAACAGAACAGAAATCACCTGGAGTCTTGGTAGCAGAAGCATTATGATGCGATAGAACAGTGCAATCTAAGATGGAGAGGTGTCCAAATGGAAAGGAACATTGTGCAATTATATCATAAGGTATCATACAGTATCGTAAGTTACGAATGTAACTATGGTTCTACGAATACCTGGAAGACCGTCAGTACGGTTGAAAGTATGGATATTATCCCTCGCGCTCCGCGCAGGTCGAGTAATTATATCAACAAAGTCACGTCAGTGACGTGACCGCGTAGGATGACGTGCCCCCACGGTATAAAACCGTTCGTCAGCCTACGCACTGCCTCAGAGAATCTTCTCGCCCAAAAGATTCCGAGTGACAGGATGTACTGACGGTCTTCCAGGTATTCGTAGAACCATAGTTACATTCGTAACTTACGTTCTACTTCATACCTTTCAGACCGTCAGTACGGTTGAAAGTATGGATGACTCATACCAGCAAGGTCACGAGGAATAAGCATAGCTTCCCTTTACTGCACCGCAGCCACTGGGAGAACAGCAGCCCCCAATGTGTGACGGGATGCAACGTTGACCTTGTAGAACTTAGAGAAAGTGCAAGGCGATGACCAAGCAGCCGCTGCACAAATCTCAGAGATTGGGACACCTCTCAACACTGCCCAAGATGTAGCAACACCTCTGGTGGAGTGGCAAATCACGCCTTTTGGCACCGCTTGCTCTATGGTCTCATAGGCCTGAGCAATAACATTCACGACCCAGTGTGAAAGCCTCTGCTTGGACAAAGCAGAGCCCTTAGCCTTCCCACTGAAGCCTACAAAAAGCTGATCTGACTTCCTGTAGCACTCTGTCGCTCGCATGTAGCATTTGAGTGAGCGAACAGGACACAGGAGATGTGCATGCTCTTCCTCCACGCTCTGAAAGGGGGGAGGATAGAATGCAGACAGTTCTATAGGCTGGTTCATGTGAAAAGGAGACAGAACTTTAGGTAAAAAAGCTGGGTTGGGCCATAAGGTCACCCCCAGTTCGTCTGCCTTCCACCGTACACAAACTGGGCTCACGGAGAGGGCGTGGAGTTCACTCACACGCTTCGCCGTCGTTATTGCCAAGAGGAATGCCGTTTTCATGGACAACCATTTTATGCTTGTCTCACCCATGGGCTCGAAAGGGGGTTTGCACAAAGCCTGTAGGACCAAAGGGAGATCCCAGGAAGGCACCCGGGCAGTTCTTGGGGGACGCAAACGTCGGGCCCCGCGCAGAAACTGGGATATAAGGTAGTGAGCCCCTATTGTCTGGCCATCAACGCGCTCATGCTTAGCGGATATGGCGGAGGCGTACACCTTCAGGGTAGAAGCTGATCGTCCTAATTCCAGAAGGGATTGGAGAAAGCCCAATATGACAGTAACATGGCAAGATATTGGGTCCTCTACCCTGGCTGAGCACCATTCATTAAATAGTTTCCAGCGACAGGCGTAAAGTGATCTAGTCGATGGAGCTCGGGCATTCTGTAAAGTCTCCATGACCGCTGGGCTACAACCAGCTATCAAGGGGTTGGCCCTTTCAGAGGCCACACCCACAGCTGCAACAGGCTTGGATTGTGATGCCATATCCTGCCGTCCAACTGTGACAATAGGTCCTGGCGAAGCGGGAGCTGCCATGGCTCTCCTGCCAGGAGACTGATTATGGCTGTGAACCATGGTCTCGCTGGCCACCTGGAGGCCACCAGGAGCACTCTGTGATGAGACTGAGCAATCCTGTGTATGGTTGCTGGGATCAACGGGGTCGGTGGAAATGCATACAAAAGGCCCTCTGGCCATGGGTGGGCCAGAGCATCCATTCCCAGTGGGCTGTTTCTCTCTGCCAGAGAGAACCAGAGGGGGCAATGGGTTGTTTGTGCTGAGGCAAACAGGTCTGTTTGAGCTGCTCCAAACCGTTGCCAAATCATCTCCACCACCTGCGGATGCAGTCTCCATTCTCCCGGAGGTGGATTCTGACGCGACAAAAAATCCGCTGCCTGATTCACCGAGCCTGGCAGGTGAATGGCTCGCAGTGAGGCCAGCCGCGGCCAAGCCCACATTAGTAGTCGCTGGGTTACCCGTAGAGAAGCCATTGACTTTGTACCTCCCTGGTGGTTTATATGAAACACTGTGGAGGTGTTGTCTGTTCGTACGAGGACATGCTTGCCCTTGAGAACAGGAAGAAAATGCCTTAGGGCGAGGAAAACAGCCTGGAGTTCCAGCACATTGATGTGCTCCCTCCTCCAGTGTGTTTCCCACATCCCCCTTGCCGTTCTGTGCTGCCACACTGCACCCCAGCCGGAGAGTGAGGCATCTGTTGTCACCACCTCTCGTCTCGATGGGATAGAGCCGAGATGGACTCCCATTGACAGATATGCACGCTCCCTCCAAGGACTTAGAGCAGAGTAACAAGCCTCTGTCACTCTGATGGAGGTGTTCCTGCTCCACTTGGGGTCCAAGTGGAGTGCATTGAACCACACTTGTAAAGGGCGTAGTAGCAGGAGGCCCAGTGGAGTCACCCCCGAGGCTGCTGCCAACATGCCCATCAGCCGAAGGAAAGTTCTGACTTTTACCAACGCATTCAGTTGAAAGCGTTGAATGAGGAGCAGTATGCTTTCCATGCGTTGAGGGGAGATGCATGCCCTCATAATGCAGGAATTTAGTGTTATGCCAATATAAATGGTTCTCTGGGCCGGAGTCAAGCTGCTCTTGTCGAGGTTCACTGTGAGACCCAGCGCCGTGACATGAGCCACAGTCAGCGCAGTGCTGCTGGCTGCCCTGTCGTAAGAGGGGGCGCAAATGAGCCAGTCGTCGAGGTAAGGTAGGATTTTGATCCCCTGCAGATGGAGGGAACTCAATGCAGCACTCACACACCTCGTGAAGACACGGGGGGCTAGTGACAGGCCGAATGGTAACACTGTGAATTGGTAAGCCTGGCCTTGATAGGCAAACCGCAGGAAGTGCCTGTGCTCTGGGCAAACTGGAATATGAAAATAAGCGTCCTTTAAATCTAGGGACGTGAACCATTCCCCTGCGGATATGGACTGGAGAACCTCGGTCGTCCGCAACATGTGAAAGGGGAGAACTTTGAGAAACACATTTAACAGCTTCAAGTCCAGAACTGGACGAAAACCCCCTTCCTTTTTTTGAACCAGGAAGTAGGTTGAGTAAAACCCATCTAGCTGTTCTGATGGTTTTACTCTTGTGATCGCACCTTTCTCCAGGAGAGAAACAATCTCCTGGCAGAGGGCATGAGCTTTCAGTGGGTCTGTGACTGAGGTCATTCTGACCCCTGAGAACCGTGGGGGCCGGCGTCGGAACTGCAGCCTGTAACCGTGGGAGAGGGTAGTCAGCACCCACGTGTCGGTCGTGTGAGCTGCCCAATAGGCCAGTTGCCTCTGGGTGAACCTGCCGACGGCCGGCCCCGACCCTTCATTTACGCGAGCCCCATTTGATTTTGGGTTTGGGGGGGCGCTGTTTAAAACCAGGGCCCCGCGGGGGCTGGGCAGGCGGTAGCATTGCCTGTCTGGGTTCTGGTTGTGGGCGAGCACGTGCCGTAGTCTGGGTGGTGGGTGAGCGCCTTGCTGGCGGGAGGGCTTGGAGAGAACGATGAGGGTCACGGCCCTCAGGTCTCCTCCTGTTGCGCCTTACGACCGTCTGTGCAGCACCTCTCTGCCATGAGTCCCAGCGTGGTGGGTTTTGGTTCACCTGCTGTCTACTCTCCAGGGCCCGCTCAGCTGCGGGACCGAAAATGCGGCCCGGGATCACCGGGTGTTTCCTCAGTGTCCCCCTTAAGTCATCTGACAGGGGGGCCTGAGCAAGCCAGACTTGACGGCGAGCTACTACCAGGGTGGACATCAGCCTGCCTAGCTCTCTGCTCATCAGGGCGAAAGCCTGAAGAGAAGCGTCATTCAGGTCACCGATGCTTGAGTCTACGGGGTGAGGCTGTAACATCTGGGCCTGGGCCAGCATGAGCACAGAGAGAGAATTCCCGAGGCGTGCCATGCGCGCCGCTGTGTCATATGCTCGTGTCAACAGGTCATCAGTGACCCGGCACTGAGGGCTAGGGCAGCGAGCCTCATCTCTCAAAGCTCCATCTGGGGAGAGAACTAGCGCTCTCACGCAGTGATCAACAGCTGGCATGTGGTCTAAGCCATGTTCCTCCGCATTACGCATAGTAGATAGCAGTCTGCTATCTCTGCTATGGTGGGCGAAGGCACGCGGATCTGCCCAACACATCTGCAGCTCCCGGAGAAAATGAGGTGATGGGGGCACACTGAATGGTGTAGTTGGAGGCAGCCTTCTAAAGAAGGGGTTTGCTGCAGGGGTAGTCACTTGAGCATCATCTAGGCCCACTCTGGCTAGCGCAGTGCGTAGAATGGTGCATAGTGATGAGGGGCTCTGTCCTGGGTCAGACTGCTCTGACCCTTGCCGTGAGCTCCCTGAACCATCTTTAGCATTGACGCTAGATGGTTCCAACGTGGCAGAGGGGAGGTCTGAAATCTCAGACCTAGGTGTCTCCTCGTGCTCTGGAAAATCCCGGTTGGATGCTTGGGTAGAAAGCATATCCACGTCATGGTAGTAAGGGTCCTCCAACTCATCCCCCATTACATCGGGGGGGGTGGAAGAGAGGGCAGCAGAGTGCACCGGTTTTGGGGGTGCCAAGGAATGCAAGTATGCCTTCAGCTGTTCAATTTCTGAGGTCAGCGAGGCCACTTGCACAGAGAGTCTCTTTTTCTCTTTAGCTGGGGGCACACCCGCAGCTTCATATGGGCTTCCCCGCTTGCGCTTGTGGCGAGGTTCCTGAGTAGGGCAAACAACCCTTGATGGTGGAATGCCGTCAGAAGATTGCCTGCCTTCCACTTGTGCGAGGCGGGCCTCTCTCATTTTAATTGGAAGAATACTGCAATTAATGCAGGGGTTGGAGAGGGCTTCTCTTAGGTGTGATACACCTAGACAAGCTGGGCATTTATCATGCCCATCTTCCACAAGTATCTCACACCCACAGTCACAGAAATGCTTCAGCACATCAAGCATCATGGCGGAGGGTAGGTGGCGGGGATCAGAAGCCGACTGGGCCCACGACCGCAATACAACCGGGAAGCTGGTGACACCGGGAAATTATTTATTTTATTGTACTGTGGTTTCAGTTCTGAAAATACAGTCTATATTGCAGTATATATCTGGCGCGAGAGAACACGCTGAACTACTGCGTACTGATCAGAGCACAGATAACACTCAATAATAACAGCTATTATTGTTTGTTATTCCCAAAACGGACTCTGCTTGCGATATATCGGCGCGAAGAACACGCTGAACTACCGCTGGTCGAGTAGTAGCTAGAGCTGACGACACTCAGTGGCAGCTATCCGGGAAATAAAAAGTTATTTTCGAGACGGCAATTTCCAATACGGTCTCTAAGTGCGGTAGATGTCTGGCGCGAGAAACACGCCGAATTACCGGTGACCGATTAGCCCAGCTGACGACACACAGTGGTAGCGGCTAATGGCTAGAAAGACGGGTGCTCGCTGGGGTAGCCAAGCCGAGAGACAGCTAGCTAAGCCACATGGTTTGCTGATAGCCGAGAGACAGCTAGCAAAACCCGCCGCTTCAGGCAGAGCACGGCTAGGAAATCCGAGCGGGGACTGTGGGCGGACCACGGAACACGATTCGGAACGTCTAGTCAGATAGAGAAAGACAGAAAAGTAGTCTAATGAAATGAAGGGCAATTACCGGAATACAAATTACCGAATTATCCTACACAAACAGGAAAAGAAAGGACAGGGAGGGAGAAAATTGTCTCAACCTTGGAGGGCGATTCGCACTCCGACCACAGGTCACAGGTTGTCAGACAATTCAACGCTTACCCCACCTGAACCTGCAAGCTAGCAATCCGAATAACAGATGCTGCGGAGCAGAATTGCGAGAAGATAAAAGAGGCAGTGCGTAGGCTGACGAACGGTTTTATACCGTGGGGGCACGTCATCCTACGCGGTCACGTCACTGACGTGACTTTGTTGATATAATTACTCGACCTGCGCGGAGCGCGAGGGATAATATCCATACTTTCAACCGTACTGACGGTCTGAAAGGTATGAAGTAGAAGTATGATTTTCTGTCATGTTAGTGAGTGGAAGAAATTAAAATTTTATTACTTTCCCTTGGTCCCGTAAAACTTAAATTTGAGGTCAAATATTTTTTGCGTATGTTGGCAGATCATAGAACTGAGCTTTAAAAAGGACAAGGCACGAAGATGCAAGGGGCCGGTTGACCATTCAGTCGGCTATCAGCTGAAGCAGGAGGCAAGCGGCAACAGGTTTATTGGTCAGGGGGCAGTATAGCCGTGTAGTTATAAGTACAGTGGAACACGGAGATGAGTCTTTGAACCATGAGAAAAGCCTTAAGTGTTGGGTTTTTTAAATATGGGATTAAAATAACGAGATTCCCGCTCATTATAAGGAAAGTAATTTAGTAAATTTGGAGGCGAGCATCTAAGTGCCCATTTGGGTTTTGAATTTGGGCACGTTGCTGTAGCTGGCTTTGAATGCAAACGGTCTAGCGGGATTATATAGAATAATGAACTCGCCGGGCCATGACAGACCCGAGCTTTTGAAGGTCTGTTTGGAATTTAAGGGCCGGGCCGGCATTGAAGAGAGGGCTATGCACTACGACAGGCGATATGTGCTCAGATACGGGCTGTATTTATGAAGGAACCGCAGCGGGGCGGCCTCGACGCCGGTGTTTTCGGCCTGTCTGGTCCGATCTTTATTGCTTGGGATGGATGTGCGTGCGCATGCATTTGTGTGCAATGGCAGCCATGGAGGAGTAGTGATGAATAGTGTTCGGGCCTTGGGGTGTGGGTCATTGGAGTGGGGGTGTGGGTCATTGGAGTGGTGTGCAACGGCTCCCTCCCGCCTCTCCTTCACTGGATAGGGTTGGGTCACACCGTTGGCCCTAAGGAACGGGTCCTAAATGGGCCACAGGCAGGAATGTCCTTCATCTTGCCTTGCTCCTGCATAATTCATCCACATGCAGGTGTACTGAGAACATCGGTCAGGCCCGTCAGCCTCTTGCTTAGTATTCTGACTCGACTACAGAGACGGCGAGCCTGTTGTTTCGTTGTAACAGATGTTATTTATTTATATAATCAGATTATACAACGCTAACCACTGCATATCTATTGCATAGCACATTTATACTCCAGGGCTTTTGTACTTGTTACATTGTTTTTAAGTAGGCTACCTTGTTCAAGTGTGTGTCCCACCCGAGATTTATACCCACAGTCCACATGTTCAAAGTCTAGCGGCCATCATAACTTCTCAGCACGATGCCCACGTTGTTTGTGCTCCAGGGGATTTATTCATGCATTCGATGGATTCAGTGGCACAACTGGGAACATTTTTACTTGCTTAATAAAATAGATAACCAGCACTTCCCTTTTCACTCAGTATTGAACAAACCAGTAAATATGTGCCTGCAAAGTTTCAACATGGTGACACCTTTTAATTGACGACAGGCAATTTTGAAAAAGGTATTAAAACCAGATATCATTGAAGAAAACACACACACACACACATATATTATATATGCACATATATCTGTGTATGAGTGGGGACCTGTGTATGATTGTGTTTGTGAGTGGAGATCCGTGTAGGAGTGTGTATGAATCTGTATGAGTGGAGATCTGTGTATGAATGTGTGTGTGATTGGAGATCTGTGTAGGAGTGTGTATGAATCTGTGTATGAGTGGATATCTGTGTGTGAGTGTGCTTGAGTGTGTTTGAGTGGAGACCTGTGTGTGAGTGTGTATGAACCTGTGTATAGAATAGAATAACTTTTATTTCCCGATAGGGAACTTCAGTTGTAGCCACCAGCAACAACAAAAAAGACATAGACAGTGGGGCAGACCCACAACACACAAACAAACATAAAAAAAGCCAATATATATACACAACCAAATGTCATTATTAAAAATATCCCCTGCTGTCCCGAGATGTCCAATGTCATCAACCAACACAAACTCCGCCTTGGTGCCTCCACGACTTTCCTCATAGGCTACACGCAGGGTTGCGGTCTCTGTCCACTGTCGAAACGGAGCTCAGCCTTCCCAGTCGCCGCCTCACTCCTCCCCACATTATCTTCTCTTTCCCTGGTGGCCTTCTGAAGATTGCCCGCAGTCCCGAATCAGTCCCGACATCTTCAACTCCGGTGAAGAGCGATGGTAAACTTCGTGGCTGCAGATCCAACTGACATTTCCGAGCATAATGCGAATGCGTCTCCATGGTGACGACCACAAACAAAATCATTCCCGCAAACAAAATCATTCCCCGTCCCACAACAGACACACAGCGCATGAAAAAAACAAAAGACAAAAGCCCAACGCAACAAAATACATTCAAATTAACAAACACGAACACGAGAGACAGCTGGACTACATGTCGCCATTACAGCGCCACGTGATGTCAAAAAAAAAAATGAGTATGAGTGTGTTTGAGTGGAGACCTGTGTGTGAGTGTGTATGAGTGTGTTTGAGTGGAGACCTGTGTGAGAGTGTGTATGAGTGTATGAATATGTGTATGAGTGCAGTGGATACCTGTGTGGAGACATAGTGGGGACTCTTTGGTGTGCTTTGCTGTTTAGACAACTGCTAGCATGCCTGTGCCAGTCATCTCCCTGACAGGCACACCCAGCCAATCAAAGCAGCCGTGGCTCGATAGGGCGGTTTCCATTTCAGACGAGGGTAAAGACAGCGAGTCGTTTTTGTTACCTAATCCGACTGTGTCTATAAATAAAAATGGGAAACAATAGGAAAAATATGCAGGGACTTAGAGCGCACTAGCTTTTCTTGTTAATTTTCTTAAAATGGCTAAGCCTCTAATGTCAAACTAGTGCTCAAAATAGTTTCTTTCAGCAACACAATATCTCCCAAAACCTAAAGAGGCTTCAGATAATTGCTATAGGAATACATGCCTGGGATTATGAATAAATGAGTTGACTTTACTGAAGACGGATCTTAATCCTTATATAGGCCTGCTTCCATGCTGAGGGAATGTGTCTATAGCTGTATATCTGCCAACTGAAGCAAAAATGCATTTCAATTATTATAGCATTGGTGCTGAGATATTGAAAGTCATCAACATTAAAGGTGGATATTGTTCCCAGTGTTTTCACTTCATCACACACCATTATTGATTTTTAAAAAATGAAAACCTTGCCTAAATTGCTGAAATTGTTTGATTGCTCTGTAATAGGTCAGCTCTGTTATTAAAGTCATCAGGGCTGTTTTGAGAGCAGGGTAGAATAAAATAGCCTTGCTTTTTCCAATACACAAATGTAAAAACAGTTTTATTATATTTTTTTCAAAAGCTTTTTAAGATTTTGCTTTGTAGCAATGACGAGTGTCTATAAATCTGTCCAATTATAGAACATTCAATTTCGTTGATGGAAATTGATTTAGCCTAAACTCGCTAGCTCTCTCTGCCAGTTTTCGCCATCGTTTAAATGGAAATGTGGAAAATCTCATTATTCTCGGTCCTGATGTTTCGATGACCCCGCGGCCACGTTTTGTTCTGCATGACCGATGGACTCTCGTTGATGCTGCGTACTTTTACCTCAGTGTTTGGAGAAATACTCACCAGTTTCACTTTCTTACTGGAGCTGTCTGGGGGATTGGGGAACCTTACATGACAAACTTGATTTTAGTGCTGTGTGTGTGTGTGTGTGTGTGTGTGTGTGTGTGTGTGTGTGTGTGTGTGTGTGTGTGTGTGTGTGTGTGTGTGTGTGTGTGTGTGTGTGTGTGTGTGTGTGTGTGTGTGTGTGTGTGTGTGTGTGTGTGTGTGTGTGTGTGTGTGTGGTAAACACAGTTGCACCATTGCCTTCTGTGTAGTTGGACATAGGAATGTAATGTCTGGAGTGGTGGTGTTTCCGCAGCGTGTAGAGCAGCCTGCCTTTCTCATGCGGTTTCTGTGATATCTCCACCTGGCTTGTGTCAGTCAACCCTAAGCCAGCCCAGTGACCCTGCGTTTGGCTTGGGTCAGGGAAACTGAGACATGATTATGAACATTTTGGTGAGGGGGGGGGGGGGGGGGGGGCTTTGTCTGTAGTCTCGCTTAACTTAACCTCAAATAATACAGCTGTTAAAGCGATTGTGTGCCTGCTCAACATCAATTTAAGAGGCACAGCGTTACTTTTGAAAAATTCTAATATTTAATTAAATTTTATGTTGCCGTTTATGACGGCATTCCATCGTTTAATTCACCAAGTGTGTTCTGTTGCCAACACCCTATTGCCCCTTGATTAATTAATTCCTGCTCATACGTTTTTAATTCATTTCTCATAAATTAAGAGTTGTAAGGCCTTTTGTCGATTGACACTTTTCATTGCTTTAAAATTCTTTGGCCTGCGAATACCCACATTTTCCTGCACACCGGTGTCTGTCCGTTGGATTCCAGCTATGCTTTGTCTGTTATTTACTGTTATTGCAGTTGGCACTGGGGCTCTACATGCCTCTCAGACACTTGGTACTCCAGTATAATGCAGCCAATGTGGTCCCGTCCAGGAGTGGTATTTGAAACTGTGCCAAGACAACCCTATTTATAACGAGAAACTTCATTCCAAAGAAGAGGATGGCCGTTGCCTTTTTGAAAAAGGGAGAAAAAAAAGTACAAAGCGAAAAAAAGAAAAAAAAACGGTTGGTTGGCAGTCCCTCCTCTTTTTTTTGCTTTTTTTAAAATTAAAAGCGAAGGCTTTCCCTAAAGGGTGCTTGAAGTTGCCTACTCCACAAGGTACTGCATAGGTTTGGGCGTATTATTTGGGGGCATGTGTGTAAAATCTACATTTTCTCTCTCTCGTGTGTTTCCGTAAAGGTTGCTTTTTTTGGCTGTTAGTGTTTTGTGGAGGATTAAAAGCACCCAACGCTGGAACTAATGGTTTTCAAATACCGCCGTCTCTTTGTGCTACAAAGTGCTGGTGGCGTAAAATGGCATGCGAACTCAGGAGAGACAAGTGCACTCAGTGCTGAGCCATTTTGCTTGTTGGTTTCTGTGGCCTATTTTTTATTTATTTCTTTTTCCCTGACACTGGGTCTTCAGCGGCTGAAATATCGCAGAACAATAAAACTCTGGCAGCGTTAAATTGCGCACGCGGACTGAGCCCAAAAAATCGCGCCGCACTTCTGTTTTGGTTAGGGAGGGGGGCTGACACTGACGGAGCTGGTTTAATTTACCTCGCGCGGGGAACAGGTGTGTTCCTCCGGAACATTCTTAAGTGGCACGCATGGCGGATGCCGCTTGTGTGGGTTTTCAGGACGTGCCGCGCAGGTTAGTGCCAATTCAAGGCTGTTTCTTCAGCTGCCCAAACTGCAGCATTTTTTTTTGTTTAAATCGAGGGTACCATCTTCTAAACAGGGTGTGAAATTAACACCCGCCACCAGCCAAATGCTGGTAAACTTTAGATTGTGGCTTGTTAGATTGTATTCTAGAAGCCACTTTGGCAGGTAACCAACCAGGTTGTGTTATACTGTAAAAGGTAATGTGGCTGGTAACATGTTAAAAATGGCTGGTGATTTTTAGAATCCACAAGCCACTCTGGCCAGTGGGTGAAAAAGTTAATTTCATGCCCTGCTTCTAAGTCCCTGGATTTTTTGAAAAAACGTTGGTGTGTTGCCTCTTGAGGACCCAAAGTACCTTTGAAAACCCATTCCGTTTTTTATTTGCTCGGGAGATGGCCTTATAAAGCTTTGGCTTACAGCCTTCAGCTTTTCTTAGTGGAGATTTGCACCAAAGCAATTGAAATGAAGCACCGTGTTCAAGGGTATGACAACGGTGGGATTGTTTTACCTGCAATCCTCAGGTATACTCACTACACGTTCTGTCAGATATAAATATACACTGCAGCGTCCATCCTGGTTTATTAATGACATGGTGTGGACACGGACAGAAATAATCATATTTTTAAAAACAGTAAGTTTCTGCAGTGGATGTCAGGAAACGCTTCAGATTTTTTTACTTAGCAGACATGTAGGCCGACAAAATCCTCTGTACTTTATGCAAAAAGACACATGGACGTGCTGGCTTGGAGTTTTAACACACTGGGCGTACATCCTCAGGCTATGCCAGTAACATTAGCCTAATCTGTAAGCAAGCAGACTTTTGGTAGTTTTATGCTAACTGGCACCCGCCCTAGCGTGAAGCGTGCTCTTTTCTTCACTGCCTTTACAGA
>CM056378.1:7171515-7221515 GCA_029718625.1 Synaphobranchus kaupii
TCTTTCTCATTTTTAAACCCGACCCATGAAGGCACCTCCTTCTGCTTGTTTATTGTTTTGAGATTCCAGGCTGCCGATATGGCCCAGAGTGAGGGGAACTGAATCTTTTAAACAATCTAAGGAGATTTGAAAGAAGAGGGGAGAAGAAGGAAATTTTAGGTTGGCAGTAGTAGCATTGTGGCTCCAGTGACTGATATTGTTTTGGCAGTTAAAGAAGTCATTTACCACGTCGTTGTTTTGCCAAAGGCGGCTATGCTACTCATTTTGATGGTTACCGAGCTGAGGGCTTGTGTAAACATGTAAACAAGTGTGGAATGGAGGCTGTGGGCCTGTTTTTTGTGGTTTGTGTGATAAAGACACTGGTTCTAATTGCATTTTTGGACATGATCCAGTCGTGTCATGATCTCATTTGTGGGTAATTCTATCTGTACACGGCAAATAAAGAAAATGTATACACAGTGATAAACCAGGGTTACATCACACAAAGGCACACACCTCACTGTTGAACAGTTTAGTGTAATGTTGGTAACATTGTGTACAATCAACAACAGTCCTAAATAAATATGTTTCCTGGATCCCGAAGGATTCATCTTCCTTTCTGAGGAATCTTGGTGGACAAACACACACTAACAACCAACCACATACACACACACACACACTCTTTATTTTCTTGCACAATAAAACAAATTTTGTCCAGATGTGGCAGTGTAATTATCCAGGCAGAAACAGAAGTTTACTTGCCTGCGTGACGTCGTGTTCCTGTTGGAACATAAACTTTTCCTTCTGAAATTCCACACGGGCTTCTGCAAACACCCTCTACATTCCAGCACAGAAATGTCTGTACTCCACATGCCACCTACAGCGGTAGATCCACCCACATTTAAAAAACAAACTCTTTCATACCTTGTTGTGCACTGAAAGGCAAGCTATGACCCTGTTTTTGAAAGAACAGTTTGAAAAAGTTTAAAGTTAAAGGTGAACTCTCTCTGCACTGGTTTCTGAAGTAATCAAAAATTTGACATTATGCTTATACTTGTTGATGTCCATCAATTTCCTGAATTTCCATGCAGCCTTTCTAGAGCCATCGTGGTAGGATATAGAGCTGTTCCGCTGTACCATTTTCTTTAACAGTTAATAATGCGATTGTATGATGTACTGTAAATATATCATCATTAATCTTAATTGTTTTGAGGGAAACTTCAATATTGCGCTACTGTGATATTGCATTTTATGAGTGTAGCTGTGTAACTAGCAGGCGTGTGCGTTATTGTGATTGATCTTCCTTGTGTTTATAGAGGCCCAGCTGCTAAAAGGCACATCTGTTGAGCGGTAATGTGTGCATGGACCCGACACTTATTTTGAAAAGTGGTTGCCAATTTGGGCTACCACTACTCACTTCTTGGCAGCCGGAATGAACTAGATGGTAGCTAGAGAACCTGTGGGCCAGACAAGCAACACAGAGATTGATTAACAGCAAATAAATTGTTTACTGAAAACATTTGAGCTCATACCGGCAGTAGAATTACAATGTGAATTTATCTAATTGACGAAAACGTTGTAGAAATTGTAACCAAATGGGAACTTATAGAACCCTGCATTGAAAACATTGCATTTTTAATGGCTGTAGAACTAATAGTATTGTGCTAAAAAATGATTTCTCAGGCCCACAAGTCTTTACTAGGGATGGGCGAAACTCGGAAAATCGATAAACAGGTACACGGTGCAAAAAAAAATGTGCATGCATATTTAAGCTACAAGGCTCGGGGGGGATCTAGGCGCAGGGAAAATATTAATGAATGTCACCTCTGGTCATGTTTTCTTACCTAGTTTTGTCGCGCCGTTTCAAAGTGATGTTTGCCTGATGTGGTCGGTCTCGAGCTGATCGCGTGGTTGCTACAAGGCTTGTCACTCAGTCACTGTCAAGTGCTTATATCTTACATGATTTTGCATAGTTATGGTGCTATTGGAGTGTGTTAGCTCAGTGTCACAAAGTTTACAGTTTACTTTAATTTCTGAAATCAACTGAAAATGTTTTTTTCCTCTTCCGGTCTTTGCAAAGCATTTTGAGGAATGCCACTTTGATTTTGGCCGTGCGCCTACGTCTAGCAGGTGTCTACGATATCACTTGAGAGCTGATCAAGGAACATATTTTCATATGTCCATATCACAACCTCACTCAATTGTCAAAGCACACCAGATGAGCACAAATACTTTTATACACAAGGAAACGGCAGTGAGATGGGACACGGTAAAGGGAAATGGTTATAAATTATTTTATAACATTGGCGCTTAGAAAAATGTGTTCAACTGTTCAGAGATTTTCCTGAACGTTTAGCATTTTTTTTGAACTCCTAGCTATTATAAGTTTAGAAGTCAAACCGCTAGGTCGAGCCGGTCATGCGTTTCCCTGCTGTTGCGTCCTTTTGAAAAGCAAAACAGACAAACAAACAGCAATGAATGAACCAGAGGTGAATGTGAAATTTAACCCAACCTTCCCATTTAACAGCAAAAGCGCAAGGAAACACATTTCTTTTTTACAGAATTAACTGAAATTTGCCAGGTTTTCATGAACCCATAGATGTGTAGAATATACGGATCAGCTGTATGCTGTTTAATTAGTATATTCATTTTATGATCACTTAACCAGATCCCCTCCATTTTGTGTGTGTATATTGTGTATTTGTGTAAATGTATGTGTGCATGCACACGTGTGCGATTGTGCCTATTTGCAAATGAAAAGACCGGTGAACAGATGACAAATATCACTATACATATGGAATTTCTTTATTTACAGCATTGCGTTGTGAATATATTACATCCTTGTCTTTTGTAGTCCTGCATGTGTTTTGTACTGCAGGTGTAAGAATATCACAATTTGAAAATGAACAAACCCATCTTTGGGATAAAAAAAAAAAGCAACGCACTTCAGTCCGTTTGAAATCTTCTGCAGGCGACCGACCGTCTTCCCCAGTAAATAAATTCATCTGGAAGCTCCCAGCTGGTAATCCTCTAATGCAGTCATCCCTGTGCGAAGGCATTGTGTGGCCATTGCCAAGCCTCGCGGAGAGGAGCGAGGGGGAACACGTGCCACATGGGAGTGGAGCGTCAAGCTGGCGGGGCTCGCCAGTCTAGCTCCGGACTGGCTGCCAGATCTGCCTTCCTCCTTCCAACTGAACAAGGTTTCCCTCCCTGCCGCCCGGGGGAGAACAGTGACGAGCGTGTGTGACATCACCCGCTGTGGATGTTTGCTATGCGGAGGGGGGGGTGGTGGTGGCGGTGATAACCGGGAGCTGCCTGGCTCCCCTATTTGTTTTACCATGTTTGGGGAGCTCCCGGCTCTGGCTTTTTTTAGGAGCCTCTTCAGCTGACTTGTCAGGGGATTCACTCACCTGGTCCGTAGCCAGAGGGGGGGGGGGGGGACCGTTTGCGTCGTCTGTTGTCCGAAGCCAAGGGGAGAGTTTGGAACCAGAACAGGCCCTTCAGTAGAGCCCTGTCCACCATCAGCAGGTTTTACAGTGCACAGCGGACATCCAGTAAATTAAACAGCACATATCGCATCATAAGTACCCTGCAAAGGAGCCAAAATCTATTTTTATGTGACCATTACGGCTCGTATTGATATCTGCATGGCTTTGTTTTCACACATCACAGGGAGTTTGAAGCGAGCCTCAAACTCCTCTAACATCCATAATTCATTGAGTTGGATAACGCGAAGAAATAAATGCAAATGCCAGCGAATCTGGCGCATCCAGAGCGGGGGGATTGTTCCACGGCAGTGCGGGCGCGGCTGTAGCGAAGCCAAGCAAACAAACCCAATGAAAAGCTCACCTTTAGTCTCCCGCTTCGTGTAGCTTTGTCCCAGAATTTCTTCCTGGATCAATAGTTAGGCCTCTCCTTCCCCTCGGCCTGTGAGCCGTTGAAAAGCCGTCTGGGAATCGATGAAAAATTTTTTTTTAATAAGGGAGAAGGAAAACCACCACAAGGTGTTCTGATCCCAACAGCCTGGAGACGGTCTGGGATGGAAGTGTAGCCACCCTGAAAACAAACAAATAAGATATTCCAGCCTCCAGCTCTGGGCCATTTTTAATTGCGGTGAGCCGGCGTTACCGGCTGTGTTTCTGGATTTATTTTGTGCTCTACAGTTTATTGTAGAAGGCGGAGCCTTTTGCTCACATCGTTCACGTATTTGTGGTTCCCCTCACCTAATACTAATGCATCAAGTGGACAGGTTTAGTTACAATGTGTGAGTGATTACAACTTTAAACCGCTATTGCCAAAGAAAATTAGGATGAATGGAATTGTACGTTTCCTGTCATGAGGCACACGTACAATTCCAGTTTTCCCTGTCTCCTTTTGTTTATGCAAATGCATTTTGTCGGAAAAATTAAGTCAAGTCACGTCATCATTTATTTAAAGTGCACGAGAGAGGTCTCAACACACTGTACATTTTACACACACACACACACACACACACACACACACACACACACACACACACACACACACACACACACACACACACACACACACACACATAAGAGCAACCATGAGCAAATTTAAATACCGAATACTATTTTAAGTAGGAACAATATTTTAAAGTCTTTGACATTGTAGCTGCTGTCCAGTTTGTCTTGCAGTATGCACACAATAATTAACTTTTTTTTTTTGAACATGTTGAATATTGTGAAAACATCCGTCTTAGCATCTGATCTGGATTTTCATTCCTTAAACAAGCCTGAGGCTTTGATCTACTGCCTTGGGAATGCAATTAATTTTTAAAGCGTATTGTTTGTTAGTCAGGGAAAAAACAGAAATCCTAACAACCCCCTGTATTTTCTAGTCTTAACAATATTGTCTTCTTGGAGGAACAAAAGACAATGATAAAGAATTAATTTCCTGCATGAATGCATAGGTCCACGGTTTCTGTATTCCACAGCTAATGTGCATAACTGAAAAAAATTATTTTTGTGCTGGTTGCATTGTTTTATTAAATTCAATTACAGAAATGTTCAGGCACAAAATCTGTATATCAGTTTTTTTTATTTTTTATATAAAGTGTCATTGCAAAAACCATGCTATTTTCTGATTGTGTTTTTGGGATTCCAGCATTATCTTTTGTTCTTAACCTCTTCCAGCAAGTGAAGGTGGATGTTCATTCCGCTGAAGCTATCTGCATAATCGCATGTGATGCTAGGCTAGATTTCAAGATAGTGACACACTTCCTCTTCTGAGGACTGTATAGTAACATAGATATTAAGTTCTAGGACTGTGTAGTAACACAGATATTCAGTTTTGAGGACTGTGTAGTACCATAGATATTCAGTTTTGAGTACTGTGTAGTACCATAGATATTCAGTTTTGAGGACTGTGTAGTACCATAGATATTCAGTTTTGATGACTGTGTAGTACCATAGATATTAAGTTCTGAGGACTGTGTAGTACCATATATATTCAGTTCTGAGGACTGTATAGTACCATAGATATTAGTTTCTGAGGACTGTATAGTACCATAGATATTCAGTTCTGAGGACTGTGTAGTACCATAGATACTCAGTTCCGACGACTGTGTAGTACCATAGATATTCAGTTCTGATTACTGTGTAGTACCATAGATACTCAGTTCCGATGACTGTGTAGTACCATAGATATTCAGTTCTGATTACTGTGTAGTACCATAGATACTCAGTTCCGACGACTGTGTAGTACCATAGATATTCAGTTTCTGATTACTGTGTAGTACCATAGATACTCAGTTCCGACGACTGTATAGTACCATAGATATTCAGTTCTGAGGACTGTGTAGTACCATAGATACTCAGTTCCGACGACTGTGTAGTACCATAGATACTCAGTTCCGACGACTGTGTAGTACCATATATATTCAGTTCTGAGGACTGTATAGTACCATAGATATTCAGTTCTGAGGACTGTGTAGTACCATAGATACTCAGTTCCCGACGACTGTGTAGTACCATAGATATTCAGTTCTGAGGACTGTGTAGTACCATAGATGTTTAGTTCTGATGACTGTGTAGTACCATTGATATTCAGCTGCAACCTATCCTATCTTATTTTATTGTGCTTTGCCCCCCCCCCCCCCCTTCATTAATGGACTGACCTTTACCCGGCCATGGTAGCTGTCCCCAGCGATCTCTTCACGCCATGGGGCCGAGGCGGGGGACATTAGCATCTGAATTACCCTGGGACCATTAAGATGCAGTTGCTATTGACAGCCAACTGCTTTACATCTCTGGCCATTATGGACGCTTACGCTATCAGATTATTAACCCACAGCAACCTTGAGAAGGACACTCCTGCCTGCTGGCTCTCCATCGTCACCATTTTAGATGACATATGATTGATGGCAGGGGCTTTCAAAGGCGTATGTAACCGCACCGTTGCCTACTTTCCGTTTATTCATTAGTTTAAATCCATTCACTGATGGTTTTTCTATTGGTTGGGGTTACAAATTCTGCATACAGACATCCTTTATTTTTCACCCCACAGCACGTGCTATGAAACGAGCAAAAAATATATTCACAATTTCTGAGCCCCAACTTATTGTCAGTAAAAGAAAGAACAATATTGTAATACAGTCAGCACTTTTGTTTTGCACATTTCCACTGATTTTAGAATGTGTCAGTTGCATTGATTAATATCACCTACATGTTCCTTTTAATGTAATGGAAGCACGTGCCATTTTAAAAATGTCAACAGTAAGAATTTATTGCTAATTGCAAATTCAGTTAGAGATGTACATTTGACCTACTTTACTGCACGTAATACAAGCACCAGGTTCGATTGGACAGGGAACTTCACTGGACAGCTAAGCATTCTTTTTGTTTTTTGAAGACATGTCATTGGGCACTGCTGTGTGTGTGCTTTGCGTATCTACAGATTAGTTCTGAGAAGTGAGGCCACGTCCACAATCAGTTTGAAGGAGAAGCCCCGCCTTTTCTTGGGGGATCGGTCAGGGTCAAAAATCCCACAATTCCTTGTGGCTCCAGACCCCAGAATGGCATGCAGAGGCACGCAGGAGAGGAGAGTGCACAGGGAGCCGTACGAGAGGTCATGGGTTCAGACCCTAACAGACTACATAAATATATATGTATATTTTTTTTACTTTAATTGCACCATTGAGAGCCAGTATTATAAACAGGTGATTGCACGATTTATTTGTTTTTTAGACCTAAAGAAAATCCCTCTTTCAAACTATTGTCTATTTATCAAGATATGTATGTCCAGATGTTGGTTTAGTTCATTGCTTAAAGGTGGATTGGCTTCTTATCACGCCAAGGATTTGAATGTGCAACATTTCTGGCCCAATTCCCTAACCAGTGTACCTAAAACATGGCAAGCAGCCAGAAGCCTATTGCATTTCTTATATCCCTTTTTCAGGCTCTGTGATCGCTGCACTATAATTGGGAGCACTGTACGGCCAGAACGCAACCAGGAATGAAGACGTGTTCATTGTTGGGCGTGGCCCTTCCCATTCAGACCTCTTTGTCTCGACGTGCGTTTCCACCTCTCCGTGCCGATGTACCTTCAGCTCCTCGAATAACAATCACCGTTCCTAAACACCCAAAGGGGAGAGAGAGATGGCCTCCCTTCTCCTCCCTCACCTGTGAAGTATTGAAGAGCGCTGGGTAATTCTGAAGAAGGATTGATTGGTTGTTACGAGGGTTAGTCACGTCCGAACATTTCTCCCTGACCTTTGCGGTGGCCTGTCACGCGGCGGATGTGGCGATACTCACACGGACACTTAAAGGATAATATTACGCAGCGCATAGAAAAACAACCACCCAATGCCCCGGGAGATTCAGAGGCAGGCATAACCAATGGGGGGAGTTCTTTGTTTCGCCTGATTTGAATCCCAGCTATGTTATGTTAACGGCTCATAGGGCTGAAGGGATTGAGTGGGGAGTGGGGAGTGGGGGGCGGGGGGGGTGTAAGGTGGGTGGTTGAACGCTCTCCAAGATTGACGCAAGGAGGATTCGATTTCAGCCTTTGTCTGAATTTACAGATGTTTTACCGTTTAAGCGCATTTTAATCCCGCGCAGCTATGCAGCGCTTGGTAACTCAGTGTTGGGGGCGGGTGGGATCAGCAGGTTGTGTGCGTTATATTCTCCACTCTCTCCACACGGTGAGTGTATCCCAGGCCTTTTCTTTTCTTATGCAACCTCCGTATTCCTCCTGCAATCCTTGTTAAGCACAGCTCAAGCTGGCTGCAGATGAGTCTTGTGTACGCTTGTGTACGCTCACAGCGGTTGGTGTTACACCCCCACCCCCCCCCCCCCCACCCTACACAGATAATCTTGTCACTTCAGAACATTCATGCATCTGCTAAAAGCCTGAACGTCCCACAAGAACACAAGCGACGGTTAGGACAAGGTGAGCAGGATGGTGGTACCCAGAATGAGCTGGGTTTTGGAGAGGGGGGAGATTGAGAACAGTCCCAGTTGAGGTTGACGCTGAGGTGTCAGTGATGTCATTGTGATGTCACAGTGGCAGAGGGGAAAACGGAAGCTGAATCCCATTCTCTGGACTCGTGGATTCTCATCAAGACTTTTTCACGCATCGATGCAGAGTTAACATGCCCCTGGAAATACGCCTTTAAAGTCTGCGAGTCCACAGTTCACGAGTCCGTGAGGCCTCGGTTTGGGATTGAGACGGAGTGACCCCTCCGTACGACCCTGAGGTTTATGTCCATCTCAGACTCAGAGCTCCGCTGAGCAGAGGCACATCTTCAAGCGAAGCCTCTGTCTTCCAGGCCACGCTTTACACGCACGCTGAGTGCTTCACTACAGGTAGCTGTCAGACCTCTGGACCTTTAGCCTGGGCCAATGGCCCTGTGTGTGATCCCTTTCATTACAGAAGGGTAGTCTCTATGGTATGGACAGTGACATGTGGGCTATTGGTTAGGACAGTGAACTTTGACCCTGGGGTGACAGGTTGTTGAGTGGCCACTATGACCTTGAGCTAGTAGCCACTCCAGTGAACTAAAGGAAACAGGTTAAGTAATAATAATAATAATAACCATAATGCATTGTATTTTTGTCACACCTTACTCAAGGTGCTTTAGGGGGAAGCTCGCTCCAATCTGCAGTATGTGGTACCTACTATACCTGGGTGATCCATTTTGCACCAGCTCATCACTAGACATCAGTAAAAAGAGAATTGCATAAATATGAAATATTATATTTTTGTCCTTACTCATTAATTTATTATGAATGCACTAGTGTGCATATGTTTTGCAGATATTATATGCATTGAAACAACAATTAACACAAATTAATGTTTCTGCAACTTCCTATTCAGCTCGACTGAAACTACAATCTCCCCTAATGCATTTCTGTCTGTTGTAACCTGCGACAACATAAAAATGAAGCATTGCAGGCTGGGAAAATGAGGCAGTCGGGGGGGGGGGGGGGGGGGTAAAAAAAAAAATACAATGGAGATGAGAGATTCATCACTATAGCAAGGGGTGCTGGCTTGCATTGACTTATAGCTGCTGGTGGGGCCAAAAGTAATTTTTCCAATGTTTGTGCTGCGTGAAAGCTGTGCCTTATGTCATGCCAGACTGCTGGTCTTACATCAATCAGAAACTGCAGAATGCTAAATTGACCTTGAGGCGTAGACAAGGATGTATAGCGTTAGAAAAGGTGCTTCTTCTTTTTTTCCCAAGCAGAGTGAATAATGTTGCGCGGTTATAAAAAGACGATCTCCGGATCAAAGTAAAAAGTCCTCTTTCAGGTTCCGTGGAGCTCTCTTTGCCGCTGCACAGAGCACCAGCGTTTTGTCCTTGGGATTCAAGTGCCACATTTTCATCTCACAAAAGTAACCCAGACCTATTGGAGGAGAAAATCGCTGCTCAGTTCTTTTTTTTCTTTTTTTCTCTCCCATTCAAAGAGAAATCAAGACAGCCTAAGCCTTTTATCAGAGAGATGGGAGAAATGTGTTTGTGGCGATATGGTGCGTGTATTCGGGCGAGCGCACCTCTCACCACTCCATCAACGCTACAGGTGTCAGTCTTCCGTCCTGGAGGCCTGCGGTACCTGCTGGTTTTCACAGTGTTCTCAGTACCAGCGGCTCATTTAAATCATTAATTGGCTAAAGACTCCACACCTTGTTCCCAAAAGGCCTTAATTGGCAGCTGACCACAAAAACCCGCAGACACTGCGGCCCCCTGGGAATTTAGTTTGACGCCTGTTGTCTACGCCCTTATTATGTAAGGTGCTCCATGTTCTCTGAGTCCGTGTGTAGTATTTTAGTGCAGTTATCTTAATGCTGTGCCCTGTGCTCTCTCTACTGATTCATTGTGTTCTGTGATGGAACCCACCGCACATTCTTGTGGTGCAAAGTCAGTCAAATACCGCCTAGGCGCTCCGGTGAAAACCTGGCTACATTTGGTTGAAAAGTGACAGTTTTCTCGCCAACTAGGACATAGCCAGGCTATACCCGGATTAAACCTGAGCTATATTAAGTCTCTGGGGCGATTTACACTGTTTCTGTGTTTTATTTAATTTAATTTAATATGCTTCACTGTAAATAGTCACAGGATCATACCTTTCTTTTATCATTGTACACCAGTATTATTACATGACATTATTATTACATATTTATATACATATTTTAATACTGGGCTTAACTAAATATGCATGCATAGCATGTTTAACTAAATAACTATATATCCTACGTTCTACTACTCTTATACTGCTATATTTTACATGACATACTATACACTCTTACCCTTGCCTTATACACTCTAAAGCTGGTTTAAAACACTATGCAGCTTCCGCGTTGCTTCTCGCTAATATATTCTGGTGTCTCATTTTTTTTAACCTAAATTACTATAATTCCCCAGCTAGTTGCCTTTCAGAATGATCAAGACTGACATACTTACAGCAGCATTTGACAACCAATTGCACACAGACAGATTCTCGTACATCAATCGTGCTTGCTAAGGCTCACAGCAGTGGCGGGAAGAGTGATTGTTTTGTTTTTTTACAGGCTTGTGCACAAACGGCACTGCAAAGGCAAAAAGCCCACGAGCCACAGATTATTAGGAATGTGTTGGCATGGCGATTGGTGTTTTTGCCACTTGGCCACGCCAGGCTGATATTCCCCTTGCTAGTCGGGGAACGGCTTTTGGGCAAAGTGAGCAGTGTTGCCTGTGTTTCAGGTTCAGACTCTTGGCTGTGCTGTACTCATGTTTTCAGTTTTCACAGTTTGATAAATTATTAAGTGAGTACGAGCCTGAATATTCAGAGTCTGAAGGGGAAAAGCATGGAGTCCTCCAGCACATGGTAACCTGTGCTCATTAAGCCTCATATTTATTCCAGTGTAGTTCTTAGGGGTTTGGGTGCGACGATAAGACAGAAACAACTGCAGTGTGAACGAGAGAACCGAAACACCAGGGGCCTGTATCGCCAAGCGGGATTACTGTTAGCTGGATAACTGCGCTGAGTAAAACCCGGAACAGCTCTTTTAACTTCAGTCTGTGTTCCAGATTTGTAAGGGTTCCGGGTTTTACTCGGTGCAGTTATCTTGCGGGTCTGGGTTCTGTGCTCTGCGTTGTGTTCTTGCGGGTTCTCCGTTCTCTGCCGAAAGTTGTGTTCTTGCGGGTTCGCCGTTCTCTGCCGAAAGTTGTGTTCTTGTGGTTCTGGGTTCTGCGCTTCACGTTGTGTTCTTGCGGTTCTGGGTTCTGCGCTCTGCGTTGTGTTCTTGTGGGTCTGGGTTCTGCGCTCCGCGTTGTGTTCTTCTCCGTTCTCTGCCGAAAGTTGTCTTGTGGTTCTGGGTTCTGCGCTTCACGTTGTGTTCTTGCGGTTCTGGGTTCTGCGCTCCGCGTTGTGTTCTTGCGGTTCTGGGTTCTGCGCTTCACGTTGTGTTCTTGTGGTTCTGGGTTCTGCGCTTCACGTTGTGTTCTTGCGGTTCTGGGTTCTGCGCTCCGCGTTGTGTTCTTGCGGTTCTGGGTTCTGCGCTTCACGTTGTGTTCTTGTGGTTCTGGGTTCTGCGCTTCACGTTGTGTTCTTACAGTTCTGGGTTCTGCGCTCCGTGTTGTGTTCTTGCGGTTCTGGGTTCTGCGCTCCGCGTTGTGTTCTTACAGTTCTGGGTTCTGCGCTCCGTGTTGTGTTCTTGCGGTTCTGGGTTCTGCGCTCATTCCCGTGTACATTCGCACAGCGGGACCATCTGGAAGTGCTCAGTGGAAAGCGGTGAGCTGTGTTTGGAAATACCACAAGCACATCACACAGTGCTGATTCTGCTTCAGGCTAAGGACATGGTCCCAGTATCCCTTTTCAACAGTGTTAAAAACAACATATCCTCTTCCTCTCCCTGAGCCAAGTACAGCCTCTGTATGCCGCGTGAAAGCCACTACTTTCCTGTAATCAGTGGTTGAGCCCCCTTATATTTTCGCCTCCCGGGAAAGTAAGACTGTAAACAAGGTGCATCCCAGCACTGTTCAGGAGCCGTCTCAGAGAACAATTTGGTAACCTTTAGGGCGATGTTTCAAAGCCTGAGAGCTGGAAAGTGTAGAGTGTGGAGAAAGGAATAAAATAGCTAGTTTTTTTTCCTCTTTTTTTTGGTGAAAATACTACAGTATTTTCCCAGTCTTCACGGCAAGGTAGGATGAGCCTAATAGAGCCTCGAATGTCTGACAGAACGGCCTTGTTCAACACCTGGTTCAGTCCCAGGGAAGAGCTGGCGGGTGTGTGAGGGTGGTTGAGTCGGACCGGGTCAGAATTCGACAGGTTTGATTGACAGCTCACCGCACAACTTAAAATTTTTATTTATTTTTTAAATGGGCAGCAGTGAAATGGAGGTGAAGATGTCCAGGGCTGACTCGGCCATGCTGATAGACAAGCCAGCTGGTGGGGGGGGGCCATAACTGGAACTCCATCTCCCACAAATCTTTCTGTGCTCATCACAGGAAACGAAGACAGGGGATGGGTAATGCGAGACCAGAGGTCAGAGGTCACGGGAGGTATCCGGACTCCGGTTTTGCGGAGTCTGATTTTGTTGGAGGTAGAAATTAACCTCTCTCTACTTTACGATTTGGCAGCACGGCGGTACACTCAATAGCGCTGTTCCCCCATGGCAAGAAGGTTCCGGGTTCAGGGAGGGGGTGTATGGAATGGTCCATCACATGGTCCACAAGTGATGGACCATTCCATATCTGGAGTAAATACATTTTAGTCCCTGAAAACAGTCACACACACACACACACACACACTGGTAGTCAGACCTGAGGCATTACCGCTGAGAATGTGTTGTTGGTTGAGATGTGGAGAACATTAACAGGGGCGTATGCTGAAGTGAATGTGAAAAAGCCTTTCCGTGGTGCGTCCTGTGGGATATTTTCATTTCTAATTGAACTACCTTCTTGAGGAATGTAACTACACAGCCAGGATGTCGGCAGATCTGCCCAACTGGTGAAAACATTCCCTTTTAAAATTTTTTTTTTTTCAAAAACACAATTGGTTTTACGGTGCTTTCATAAGCCCGAATGTTCGGAATTCTTAATGACAGCTAATACTTTAGCCGTCTGTTTTATTTGCATTCCTGCCTGAGGGATTTTTACCACCAGTGTTAGAGTTTATTTTTCTTGTCCTTTTTGAGGAATGTGCTAATTTATCCTGTTCGTAAGTGATTTATTTTATTTTTTCATGGATGGGGAATGGCGGGGGTCAGGATTGGAAAAACACGAGTTACAGGAAATGTAGGTTTTATATGAAGAGTGAGGATCTCCACTGGTGGGGACTTGTGTTGGGCGGGGCCACCTTGCATTTGCGCCGACAAACATGTCCTGTGGAGCAAACGGCGAGGGCAGAAATACCCGTTTCTTTTGAAAAACCTGAAGTAATATTAGACGTCTGGGCTCAGAATAGACACGAATGTCAGTCCATCTGGCTGATTCAGCAGGACTGACATTACAGAGGCACGCCCCGCGCCCCGCGTGTTTACGGAGAGCGAGCCGTAAAGGAGAGAGAGAGGGGAATCAGGAGCTTTTCAGAATGGAAGGAGGGGAAGAAAAGAGGTGTAATTGGATCTGGGGGTGCAAGGCGGCCGGCGCGGTTTCTCATGCCGTGTCGGGGGGTGGCTGGAGGAAAGGGGGGTACAGGCCAGGAGGGCCTCGGGGCTCACATTGGGGCCGCCCCGACTGCATCTCGTTCACGCTCAGGAGACAGCCGGGAGCGTGTGTGTGTGTGTGAGTGATCTCCCCCTCTTGGACAGTAATGTTTCTGACTTACACCCCAGTTATCACCCGTACCATCTGTCCTTTAGCGACAGCCAAACCTTAGCAACAAGAAAAGAAAAAAAAATTAAAGCAAAAGGACAAATATCGGTGGTTTGGCGGTTTTTCATTGAGTAATGATATAGCATTTCCATCCATTTGTGGTGCTGTGCAAGTTGATATATTGGAAAATTTGAGGGTATAGGAAATGTTTAGAAGTGAGGTCTCTGCCATCCGTCTGCAGGATAGGTTTGACGGAGGCTGTGGGTTCTGTAGGATGACTAATTGTTGATTGCTTGTCTTGTCGGTAGCGGAGAATGCAGAAGGCAGAAGTGTGTGTGTGTGTGTGTGTGTGTGTGTTTGGGGGGGGGGGGGGGGGGGGGTCAGGTACAGGGGTGTTGAAGTTGTGTAGGACTGATGGGGTTTTGGTTTTTCTTTTGGGGGGAAGGGGGTACATGCAGTTTGGAGGGGTGAGCTGCATTAGGCATAAACGGATACATGCGGTTATGTGAGGTTAGGCTGTTGAATTGGGTATATGAGGGGGGGGGTCCAGAGCGCTGTGTTGGATGTAGATCCTATTTGAACGGGGTAAAGACCACCCAGATCTCGCAACTGAGGTGAGCGAGACCAAAATATATCACAAATATCATAAAATCTAGTGACCACTGCACAAAAAATATTATCCAGCAGTGTGCGTGTGTGTGTGTGTGTGTGTGTGTGTGTGTATGCAGTTTGTTCGTGGGAAATAATGTCTTGAGGGCACAGTATGGACGAATTGCTTTAGTATTTTTTTTACGACCGTACATTCTCGCCAGGTCCATTTCCCACCAAGTATTGACTCTGTGCTCCAACTGCAATTCATACAGTCCTACAGTCCTACAGTCCTACAGTACCGATTATCATTGCGCCTCCTCCTCCCTCCTCCATATACACACACCATCACCGCCTTCTGTTCTGACATTCCTTGTTCTCCTAACAAACCCCACAGGAGCTGGCTTGTGATGCTAGCTCATTATTGCTTGCTTTGGATGGCGTGTGGAAGAGCTGAGGAAAAGAGGGGGCCTTCTCTCTTTTTCTTAACTCTCTCACACCCCCCCTCTCTCTCTCCCTCTGTCTTTTATCCCTCTGATGCCCCCACACACCCCCCTTGTTTAAAACAAACTGTTGTAGGAGATTGTTGGTGTCACTGCGGCCTCCTCCAAACCCAGCTCCCCACGGTACGGCCCCACTGCGCTCTCCCCGATACCCTAATTACGCACATCACATGGGATACGGATACCCTTAATGTGACAATTAGGTGGAAGTGCGTGAGCTTTGCGGAGGTTAGGATCGGAGGCAGGGGGACGCCAGAGGAGAGCTCGGCGAGCACGAGGGGGCACTACGGGGTGGAATAAATACAAACAAAATAAATAAGACCCCAGGCGCGTGATTTAGAGCTGCGTTTGTAAGCGCGAAGCTCTGCCACGGCGACGGGGTTAGCCTTTTTAGGAGCTAGCCTTTCGGCTCATTATTTTATTGGGCCGTTAATAAACGGTGCCATTTTATTTATTTTTTAAAATTTTAATCTTGCATCTCCCTGCTGCCTGTGTGCTTCTTAATAATTATGCAGTATTTATGGTGTCGTTTGAACTGCAACCCTGAGAAATGGGAGTAAATTACAGTAAAAGCAGACGCGGGGGATGGTCATTTTTCAGGGTGGTTCGTAGCGGTGCCAGTGGAACTGCTGTTTTGAACGTGCAGTGCGTTCAAAAGCCTATTATTTTGTCTTGCGGATTAATGACGTTCTGTGGCGGGGAAGGGTTCTGTGCGAAAGCAGATGCGACCTGTGTACGTGATCAGTCATAAAAATAGAATCTGTTTTGTACAGGTTTTTTTTTTTGTTGTTGTTGGGAGAACAGACATTGAGAATGCACAGATATGGCTTCACAGAGTGGCCTGTGCCATCTTAGGTGCATAGGAGCACCAGGCGTGTTTTCTGTTATTCACAGTGGATAAATGAGGTGAACAGATCATTTGAAGCCTGTAATGAATTCAGGAGTTGGGGGGGCATGTATATTGCATTTTTTTTTTTTTACTTTGTTCTTTTGTTGTTGTTTTGTTTAATCTTGTGTAATGTAGCCTAGATTTACATCTCTAACCCTGAAAATAGAATATCAGAGCAACCGTTGTCAGGTACAGGGTGGTAATGAGACCAAACGAGAGTGTGTGCGCGTGTGTGTGTTTGTGTGTGTGTGGGTGTGGGGTGGGGGAGGTGTAAGGAGCTAGAGGCTGGTGTTTTTGGTGGGGGTGGGGTTTTTTTGGGGGCCTATGAAACGCATGTAAAACCTCTGCTGGTCGAGTGCCCTCCACCAGCACCGCGGGCCGTCGCTAACAATGAAACACAAAGAGCAGAATTCCTTCAGAGGGACCAGTGCGCTCTCACACTGGCGGTGGGGTGGGCGGGGGCGGGTTTATGGGGCCCCAACTGTCCATTCGGGTACATGACCCCCCCCTCCCCCTCCCCCTCCTGCTCACAGCCTCCCAACTCCTTATTTCAATCAGGAGCTGCTGATTGGCCCGTCTCGTCAGCGTTATTTCTGCACTCATTCTATATGTATGTCACATCGCCTGCAATGGGTGTACCCCCACCCCCCATCACCACCACCACCACCACACATTCAGTCCTCCTCCCTCTCTCTCTCTCTCTCTCTCCCCTGCTCCCGCACTACTCCACACAGCCCCCTCCCCCATCCCTCCCTCCCTCTCTCTCTCTCTCTCCTTTCCTCCACCTCCTCTGCGTTTGCTCTCTTATCTGGGAGAGATTGGCTCTTTTCACTCTCGGCCACGCCACTGCAGGGCCAAATTAAAAAGACTTGAAACAACCCCAGTGCTGTTACTGCTGTTACTTCATGTGGAGTTTTTGCTGCGAGCTGCTCTCTCTCCGTCTCTGTGTCTCTCTCTGTGTCTCTCTCTCTCTGTGTCTCTCTCTCTCTCTCTGTGTCTCTCTCCGTCTCTGTGTCTCTCTCTCTCTCTCTCTCTCTGTTCAGACAGAGGCATGGTGCACAGCAGTTAGGATTGATCTTTGCAGCTGCTCAGAATTCTTTTCTTTTTTTTTCTTTTTTTCCCCCCCTGTCTTCATGCTCCCGTCTTTCTCCCCCGGACCTGCAGCAGTCACTCTGCGGAGCAACATGCGTGCAATCTCATAGGAGTTTGTGTGTGTGTGTGTGTGTGCACGGCTGCGTGTGTGTGGGTGTGTGTGTGTGCGCGCGTGTGGCATGCCTCGAGGAGGCTGCTCCTGCTGAAGTTTAACGGGAGACCAGCGAGTGCGCGCACTATGCACCTCCACCATGCACCTCCACCATGGACCTGGCTTTTTTACGCTAAATATTCCTCTCCACCGGCGGTAAGATCTCCTGTTCAGTTCCCTCTGCCTCACTGTCCAGCCCGTGGCTTTCTTAATGGTTTTTAATTGGTTTCACTGTGAGAGGAAACCCAATTCATTTTCTCTCGCGGTGTGCTTTGCACAAACAGATTTCCATCTCAGGCACAGTCTGACAACCGCGTTTAAGAGGGGCAGCGGTGGCTTATCACAGCAAGGGAACGCAGAGCTGGAATCTTTTTAAGGTTGCTTTGCGGGGGCAGGGGACGGTTGTGATTGTTGCGTAATTCTGTTGTTTCTTAAACAGCCCCCCCTCACACCCCAGTATTTATGGATGGGGGGGGATAGCTTTGAATGAGTGAGTGAATGAATGAATGAATAATGAAGTGAAACGGAAAAGGCCGGATGTTTCTGGTGGAGTGCAGTTGTGTGTGCAGCGGCCCGTGTGCTCTGGGTCCGTGGCTGTTGCCGTAGCGGCCGTCCACATCAGCTCAGCTCAACGGCACCGGCGTGCCCCACTTTCCAAATATCCTGTTCCTTCACTCAAGAGCTTATTCAATTCTGACCAATTTAGAGGCTCTGAAGCAGCCGCGACTCGGGTAACGAGCACAAGGATGCGTCTGATTTTCTGTTTCTTTGGATTCAAGTGTTTCTTAGTCAAAAAGAGGGAAGGCCAAAGCAGGCGTTTAAAAGTTGGGAAACTTGATTTCACTTCATTTCTTGATTAAATCTGGGTCTCAGTTTAAGGGATGCATTTTGCGGTAGGGAAACAAGATTTATATTTTTTTTCTGGCTCATGCGCCTTTAATTACTGAGGCTGCAGTTTGTATCTAATTGCTCTTTTTAAAAGTCGCTTTCAGTCGGAGTTCCGTTGGGAAGAACTTGTTGCTTCGGGACGGGTTCTCTTTGTCACTTTTTTGTATTCAGCATTACCGGCTCTCTCGAGACAGAGAGCCAATCACATTTGGGCTCGTCTGGAAGCCCCGCGTCCCCACCCCCGCCCCCCTAAATAAATAGCTTTTTAAATTCAAGCCGCACGGTTCATTCAAACATTAACAGGGTTTCCCTTTCAGGCCTATCAGCATGGCCCAGATAAGTGAGAGGAATCGGGTGAATAGTGCCTGTTAGTTTAATCAGATCACAGGGCAGCAGCTGTATGCCTCCACAGAGCTATGCAAGCGCATCAGCTCAGACAGGGAGGGCAGGAGCGTGATGCCTGATGCGTGATAACCCCCGAATAACCGCCAAAGTCCCCCTCCGCCGTCTCACGCCACATTGGCCAACGGTCGCCATGGGGCCCGGGTAACGTTAGGGCGGCTCGAAACTCAATTACCCCCCCCCCCCCTCCTGGCTCCACATCAGGGTGAAGGCATCGGCGTTTCCCGCGAATGCATTCACGCGGCTGTTTGTCAGGGCACTCCCTCTATCTTTCTCTCTCTCTCCCGCTGGTCACCAGCGTGTGAGCCTCCCCCCGTATGATTGGTCACCAGCGTGTGAGCCTCACCCCGTATGATTGGTCACCGTGAGGGTAATAAGGGTAACTGTGAACCATAAATATATGAAGCCTCATTGACTAGCAGTCACAGCCACAGCAGGGATCATCTCACTCCTACAAGCCTGTCAGTCAGGATCCGAGGACTCTTGCGCCTGCCTGCCAGGACCTCGTTTATTTCAAACCGGCACCCATTGATTTGGTCATTTGTATGCCGTTTAAAGAGACACTTTGAAACCTCGGCGATAGCCGTCATTATCCTTTAGGGTCGGTTTTATTGCCGTTGTTACGGCTCGACTGGCGTCGTTCATTTGACGTTTAGCAGTTTAGAGAATTCTAGGGAGTCGCACGCGGCGTTACCTCCCTTATTTGAGACTGAGGCCTATGACCTGGTAGCTTTCTTTAGCCAATCCTCCCTCCCTCCCCACCCCCCACCCCCTAAAACAGCACATGCTGCCTGTCACTGCCAGGGTATTTTGTTTTCTTCATCGTTCAGGGGTCAGAGGGACGCTAATTTACCCCCTCGTTTGTGTTTTCCTGGTGTGGGCTCTCCCCTCCACACATAGCTGGAGGGGCGCATTCCAGAGTATCCCGTTTTGGGCTGTGGGAGAGGGTTGCAGTCTGAGACGTAGCACTGGTGGCAGTTTTTGCAATGTGGGATAGAATGTAGGTGCATAAAAAAAACAGCCTTTGCTGTAAAAAAAAAAAAAACTTAGTTTGTGTCGCTCGATAGAGCATTGACTCTTAGGACCTCTTATACATTGTGCAGCGCCGTGTAAATATATCAGAAACACCGCATTGCCCTTTATCCCATATGAGCCAGAGGCAATACAGCAACGTGCGCTTTACATGTAAATTACAAAGTTGAACAAATCGCCCAATTATGGCCGCTCTCGTCATCCGTAATGAGCAATGTGTTGGCCTGCCTTGCCTCAGTGCTCCATCCTCAACCCACTCCCAAATTCTATAATAAAATGGATTTATGTAATTCAGAAGTGGTAATAATACTTTGTCTGGAGCGATCCGAAAAGGGCTGCATTAGCATCGGAGATCGTGGGTGTAGAAACTCAGAGAGAAAGCTTGTAAATCATTGTTCTGTTAATGGTGAAACGTATGCCCTCGCCGTTCAGGATCAGTGTAATGTACACCATGCACTTAACTAAGGAAGAAAGGAAGATCTCGGAGAGAAAGTTGCTTGCTGCAGGTCTGGGCAGTGATAAGTGGTCCCCCACAAACCTGGGTCTTTTGGTAATGGGGGGGGGTGCATGAAAAAGAAATGGAGAATCAGGGTGAGTTTGTGTGCAGTGGCAGAGGCCTGGTCTAACTGGAGAAATGGCCGTTAAATATTAAAGGGGAGAGAGAGTGAGAGCGTAGCCGGGGCTTTGGAAGCGACATTAGCATGATAATGAGGAGCAACCCTGCAGGGGTGACGGGGTACTGGGGCAGAACGGGGTGTGGGGGGAGGGGGAGGGGGGGGGGGGCTGTAGCTATGAGGCAGCGGGGGTAGGGGCGGGTAGGGGCAGGGGTGGCGGCTCTTTGGAGGCCCAGGAGACACGCGTGGCAAGTCCCTGATGGGGAAAGCAGGTGAGGGGATGACAGTGATCCATCGATTCGCCACCAGACAGTGGACCTCCCCTTCCTGTTTCACGCACAGGTCTTTGTCTGGTAGGAGAAAGCAGCCCCTCTGACTCAATCAGGAAGGAGGCTATCGGGTAACCCCCCCCCCCCCCCCCCCCCCAAAAAACAAAACGTTTCATTTTTTTGCCAGATTTTCCACTTGGCGTGCCTGCCACCCCCCCCCCCCTGCCACCCACTCTCGCTCCAGTCTGCTTCGGTACATTGTTTCTGTGACACCGGCGCTCAATCATACTGCAGGCCGCAATCTACTCACTTTCTCCCGTAGAGAGAGAGAGCGAGAGAGGGAGAGGAGGAGAGAGGGAGAGAGAGGGAGAGAGAGAGAGAGAGAGAGAGAGAGAGAGAGAGAGAGAGAGAGAGAGAGAGAGAGAGAAAAACACACAAACCCCGGGGATTAGCCTAATATGCAGGCTACTGACATAAGACCTGGCAGATTTGTAACAGACGTTTTGTCTACATGCAAAAATCTGTTTATCTTTGATTTGTTCCAGCATAGCAGTGCTCTAGTCTGGTTTCATGATTAGATTAGGCTTTGGAATGGACATTTCACAGAACAACTGCTGTGTCGCTACAATATCATGTTTGTAGGAGGGACGTTAAGGTATATCTGTACCACTCATTAAATCTTTCCCTGGGGGAGGTAGATTCTAAGTAATGCTGCACTTTTGGGCCAGGAATATTGGATTTATTATGTTGTTCTATTGGCAGTTTCTGTCTGGTCCTTGTAGGAATGGGAATGCTGTGATTCCAGAAAGGGGTACGTTAGGAAGAGAGCCAAACAAAAGAACAGAAAAAAGGAATGGTGCAGGTGCCGGAACTTTCCAGGATACCTTGAGTCATTTAACGTAATCTCTGACAGGGAAATGTCTACGTATGGATTCTATAGTGCTTAGGCAAAGAACCTGCCTGTTAACTTGCAGAACTATTCTGTAGGCCGATATCTTCCATTTGTTTAAGGCTAATGGACCTGAACTGTGACATTACTTTGAAACAGACTGTAGAAAAAAATATGGACAAAGTGACTGACATCACCAATTGATTTTCATGGGCTTGGGAAAAGTGGTTTGAAACCGCGGAAATGCTGCCAAGCTGTACAAAATTTGGAGCCAGAGACTGAGCAGAGGGACTCTTATGGTCATTAAGTCCGGGCCGGGTCCGGTTCGTCCACTAAGTATGTGAGATACTAGTGACACACAGTGACTAGGATGTCCCGGATTGGTCCACAACATATTGACCTATTGCCCAAATGATACAAACTTAAATCTGCAAAATTGGAAGACATTAAATATTGACTTTGTATTCACACCCCATTGGTACCATTGACTTGCATTGAAAAATGGGCCTGAAAGACCTATATTGGAGCCAACCACACTGGCACCAGAGAGCAACACTCTGACCAGGAAATTAGCTTCAAAAACGAAGCCCGGTTTTGGCCCTTTGCTTGAATTCTGTCACCTACCCTGCAGTGAAGCGTGTCCCTGATCTTGACGGAAATTGACTGAAATCACATTGCCTGTTCTCTGGGAACAGATCCGCGTCAACACAAAACAATGGTGAATGAGAAAACAGACCCCGGGTTGGATTAAAATACTTTTCTGCATTTGACAAAGCTTGCCTGGTGTATTGGAACAAATTAAATGATCCCAAAAGTGTAAACCCCGCCCACCTGCGCCTCCTAGCAGGCTGAAATACACCAGGCAAGATCAATAGAGCACAGAAAAGCATTTGAATCCAAAACAAATACTTTTTGAACCCAGGTCAGGAAAACAAAAGCCTAACAAATTAAACTGAAGCTAAAGGTAGAAAATAGGTTGGGCACAATGGACATTGGGGAGACACTGTGTTTGATGGAGGACTCTTAGGAATCTGTGTATCACAGGAGGGAGAGTGACGACCAGTTTGAATGACCCCAACTTTCTTTTCATCATCTGAGCCGGTCTTGGATCTGTAGGCCAAACTCAGACGTGGGAGTTCAATTTCCAAATGAACTAATTAAATCGTTATGCACTGCTGAACAATCCAATAATGGCGACTTGACTATTCGCTGAAGGTGTATTAAGTCCGAGTACAGACTCGGTGGTAATGGCATTTATCCCCACGTTTAGCTAGAAAACCCATATCAGCTTTTGGGGTTTTAATGAGAAATAGACAGAGGTGGAAGTCCAGGGGACATAAAGAAAATGTCCTACCATGTGTTTCTTCCACCCATAGACTCAGCCAGCTGATTTCACTAATTAGTTATACCTCCTCACTGAAGAATTATGTTAATTAGCAAATCCAGGTGATTGGAGCAAAATACTGGGGAGGACTTTTACTTTATGTCCCCTGGATTTCCACCGCTGGAAATAGAAATATTCTCTCCATACACAATTTCCACCGCTGGAAATAGAAATATTCTCTCCATACACACACACACACACACACGCACACCCGCGCAAACGCATAGGCGCATGGACACACATGGACACTGCACGCACGCACACACACACACACATACACACACGGACACTGCACGCGTGTGCACACACACACACACACACACACACACACACACACACACACACACACACACACACACACACACACATTTTCTTTAAAAAGCAAAGCAACCTGGTAAAAATAAAAATAGTTTGCACATTTCATTTTTAATGCAAAGCTCAGAAAATAGAAGATGTACGAAAGGATGAGGAAAGCTTGGCATCATTTTCTATATTTCTGTATACCAGTCGCCTATTATAAATTGAGCTGATTTAGCAGATTTGGTTATTTTGTAGCTCAGAGAACTACAACATGGGTCCCTGACTTTTCACCGGGGTTCTTTCTTATCGTATCTCACTGCGGAGACAAAATGCACAGAAACTCTCTGTGTGTGTTAAGGCTACTTGTGTCCTTAATGGTGATTAGACAGGAATGAAAGAAGATAATAATTGTTTCCGAAGGACAGGATGAACGGAACATCGTTAAATAAAAGCAGACTGTTCCAGCCCCTTTGTGGAGGACAGGTCTGGCCTTGTGCACTGTTTACTGTACTTGGTATCGGGTTTGCTTTGCCAGCACGTTCGCGGCAAACACTAGCATGACTTTTACTTGCAGAAAAGTGAAACTTTAGAAAAGAATAATCTTATGAAAATTTAGCATTTACTTTTACTTTCAATATATTTTTGTTAAATTTTATTCATTTATTATCCAGAGCGACTTACTTTTTTAATGCTTTAAAAATTCTGGGTGGGTGCACATGAATGTGGGGTGGGTGGCATAGCGCATGGTTTGAGATGCTTTAAAATAAATAAAAAATTCCTTCCTGACGCAACTTAACGGGAAAGTGACATACTTCGACCGATTAGCCTTCTACTATAGTTCATAAGGATCGATTTATTTAATGAGTGAAATTTTTTTATTTTATTTCTTCAGTTTATTTTACTAATGAAATTTATGTCAACATTGTGTTTTAGCATTTAGTTAAATTAAGTCAATCAATCAATCACTTATTTGTTGACGGTGAGTGTCTCTTTTATGAAGTAGTTTTTAGGCCATAGTTGACTGAAGTTGAAGTTTAGATTTTGGATCTGTCATGTCACATCTCTTATGTTTATCATGGCTTAAATTTATACACATATCAAATAAATACACTGCCCGGCCAAAAAAAAAGTCGCACACTCTAATATTTCGTTGGACCGCCTTTAGCTTTGATTACGGAGCGCATTTGTTGTGGCATTGTTTCGACAACCTTATGCAATTTCACAACATTTATTTCCAGAGTTGCATGAATTTTTGGCTGAGATCTTGTATTGACGACGGGAGAGTCGAACCACTCCGTAAAGTGTTCTCCAGCACATCCCAAAGACTTTCAGTGGGGTTAAGGTCAGGAATCTGGTGGCCAATTCATGTGTGAAAATGATTCCTCATGCTCCCTGAACCACTCTTTCACAATTTGAGCCCAATGAATCTTGGCATTGTCGTCCTGGAAAATGCCCATTGATGGGATAACCTAGTCATTCAGTACATTCAGGTACTTAGCTGACTTCATTTTATTGCTGCATGATGTTCCTGAGCCTAGACCTGACCAACTGAAGCAACCCCAGATCATAACACTGCCTCCAGAGGCTTGTACAGTGGGCACTATGCATGACGAGTGCAATGGCGACTTTATTTTTGGCCGGGCAGTGTACCTTTCATTTATCAAGTTCCAGTGTGTAAAGTGTGTCTCTAAATTTTATATTATAATTCACATACTCGTTTTCTGATTTTTAAAATGATTTGCCTGTCTTTGTATAGGAATGTGCACAGATCAAATACCTGATTCACAAGCTTTGCTAGGTCAATAGAAAATCAGCGTTAAAATGCCATATTACAGGGCTACCATATCAAAGCATAGTACTTTAAATTGTGGAGTTTGTCCATGGGTTGGTCTTGGCTGCTGGTGGATTCCTAGCCCTACCCTGGTAGGGTAGAAATTGCAGATTGACAAGAAATTGGACTAAGTTCTGTGATTTTGCAAAAGGGAGAAACGTACTTGGGGGAATTGTACACAAGACCGTTTTATATTAATGAAATGCATAGAGAAAATTACCTGTTGCTGTGGAACGCTTATGACCGATCACAACATCATTCATAAGTTTATACAGACTAAATATTTGCATGTACTAACATCAACAAATGTAAACTTATGCCAGAGTCGGTGTGTGCACTCTGACAGTAGTTAATAAGCATATGAATATTTATAAATGCTTATGAATTTCATTCTGTTGACACAGTTGAGAGTAGCGTAGTCATGCTGGTAAATTAGCCTGTAAAGATTTTAAATTGCCGTGTGCAGTGTACAGACGGTAGAGACGGAAGGGTGTTTTGGAAAATGTCTGTAAATTGCCTCCTCGTCCGACCCGCTGCGTTTTCCTTTTTTTTTTTTTTTACGGCACTTTTTCGCACTTTCGCTTTCTGCATTACGCTGCTTTCACATCGGCCGCGCATAGGCGGCAAGTGCCGTGGATATCAATGGAGAGTCGTTTTCCGCTTTGCGCTCTGGTAAGCGGTGAGCGCAGCGCATCTCCACTGCGCTCAAAGTTCAACCAAATTCAACTTTGACCCCTACAGTCGCTGACCTTTCAAAGCGCAGGCAATAGCTAGAGAGTGGGCGGTACTGAACGGACCAACTTCGCGAACAAAATGGATGAGAAATTGATTATGTGCGTGACCGAATTCCCCGAGTTATACCAGTCGAACTTGCGGGACTACCGTAATGTAAATAAAAAAAACTTTGCTTGGCGAAACATAAGTTTCCAATTGGGGATACCAGGTTTGTAACAAATAAGCACTACTACATTGATATCTACCAGATTATTACCAGGCTGCGCTAGCTCGCTACGTTAACTATCGATAGCCAGGATGGCATTCTATATTACGGTCAGCAGATAAGTGTTTTTTTTTTGTTTAGAACGGTATACATTTCACGTTCGAAAGCAATTAGAAAAAGTGGAGAAGAGCAGAGACCCTGACAAGCTCTCTCCCTGTCCTGGTTCAATGTGGATCACGTTAATGTTGTGGGCAATACTGAATGAAATTAAATCACATGTAAATAATAACCGGATTTTGTGCTTGTATTTGTGCTTGTATGTGTAGAGGAACAATGCAGGAAAAGGTGGAGCAAGGGCGAGGGCGAGGGCCTTTCGTTGCTCCAAACTCACGTACATGACAAAGATTCTTGTAAAATGACTGGTATAAAGTGGCTTTTAAAATACCCGTCCCGGATACGGATACGGATTGTTTTTGCCGCTTCGCTCTCTGCTTGCGCTGACCATAGCGGCAAACTGCCGCTCATGCGCGCCCGATGTGAAAGTAGCGTCAGTATTCCTGGCAGTACGAAACACCGATAGTCCCGCGCTACGAAACGATGACACGTGTAACCGTATAGAAAGAGAGAAGCTTACTTTTACTCAGAAGTCCAAGGTGAGATTTGAACCCCGCTCCTCTCACTCGTAAGCGAACGCGTTACCAATCAGCTAAAGACGACATCGCCGATAGCTAAGGATAACGTCGTTATTTTGAGAGTGTTGTCACGGTAACCTGCTACAAGGCCTTCACTTTACTGCACCTCACTGTGCTTACTAGCGAACTAGCCGAGCTACACCCGCTACACACGCACGCCAGTCTCGCCCTTCGTCCGGCCCCCCGGAGCGGAGGATAGCGTGGAATGGCATTAGCACTTATAGCAGAGGCGCTGAGTTAGCGGTCACGCGCACAGAACAAAGTCAGAGCACGTGCAAGAAGACGCTCTGCGGAGCTTGTGACTCAGGAGCATGCGGCCCGTCTACTTTTCCCCACTTTGAGCTCAGTTTGAATCACATTTCTCATCCGGGTCGAACCGAGTGTTTAATAATTTCTGTCTCTCTCTTTCTGTCAATCTTTCCTTCTTTTATTCTACCCCTCTTTCTCCACTTGCCTTCTTCTTTGTTTTGTTGAGCAGTAGTTTTTATTTATTTATTTATTTCGGCATGTATATAATCACATTTCATCACATTTCTGAAATATGCCTTGAACAAATACAGTACCTGCCGAAAAGGGATACGGGAAAAAAGCAGACTGCTTATCAAAGTCACGCCCCAATTCCCTCACAATTTTAAATGTTCATATTATACATTTGATTAAAACAGATTCTTTCGTATCACAACAGCATAGCTGAATTTTCTTTATAGCGAAACTGATCGAGAAAGAAAAAATACGCTAAAGTAAAACAAACCAATTATTAAAGTCCAAATAAGTCGGTTTTAAATGTACATGTCATACATTAGTCAAAACAATTTGTTTCATTTCAACGGCAGACAGTCCCAAATATTGTTCAGATAATGTCCAAAATAAATGTGTCCGTTTCTTCGTTTTTATGATGCTCTGTTGTCCCCTGTAAATTCAGTGCATTATGCCTGAGTAGGTATGAGTGCCAATCTCAGAGTTCATTACCCATCACTATTTTCTGCACTGTCCTTTTTGCACATCGTGACCTTGTTTTCATTTCCTGACAACCCCCTAATGTTTATACTTGATAATTTTCTACCATCTTGCATCTTATCTTACACTTGAAGGTCTTTAAGTTTGTAGACATTTTAATCTCATCCTGTAAACTGTTCCAAAGCTTAACCCCCACAATGGATAATGAATGACCTCTGAGTGTTGACTTTATAGATTTTTGTTTATAAATCATATTTCCTCTTAGGTTATGTATGTCATCTCTCTTTAGAAACAGTTTCTGTATATTTACGGGTAAGAGATTTTTGGAGGCTAAGAATAATATTTGTACGGTATTATATTTAATTATATTCTGCCACTTGAGAAACTTTGCCTTAATAAACAAATCATTTGTGTGGTCTCTATATGGGACACAATATACAACTCTCATTGCCCTTTTTTGGAGTTTGAACAGCGGCTCTGTAGTGTCTTTATAAGTGTGTCCCCACACTTCAACACAGTAGTTAAATTAGCAGTGTTCCTCTGTGTGACAGCAAGACCCCCCCCGCATGCATGGACACACACACACACACACACACACACACACACACACTGCAGATCCCTTTTTTAAACTGTCAGCAGCTTTCTAATTAGGGCCCTCATCAGCCCTAATAATTTCAGCCCCTACAAGATTTTGCGCTCATTTTACTTGCCGAGCTGAAATGCGTAAGGAGTTCGCCTTAAGCCTTGGGAGACTGCAGCTCAGTCAGTTTGATGGATACAGCCCCGTAAAGGCTGAAAAAGCATATTGCAGTGGATGAGCAGCGGAATTAATTATCCCCACCACTCCAGGGTCAGAGACCGGAGCGGGTCTCTTGCGACTGCAGTGCCCTTACTCCGGAGAAACATTACGGAAAAATCCGGTCTCTCACTCTCTCACCCTTTCCCCCCCATTAATAACCCTTTGAAGTGTAGGTTTTTTAGAATGTTCAAAAAAAAAAAAGTCAGTGTTCTAGAACTCCATTGCTTTCAGTTACCAGCAGTGATTGTGACATCAGCATTAGAATGCTCAGTTAACAACATTCTAATCACGTATTAGAACGATCTTATGGCATAAAGGGTTCAGAGTGAGTGCATGTCCTCAAACAAGCAGGTGTTTTATTTTTTTTTAAACGAATGTGAGAAGAAAAACTGAAGAGATTCGCAGTCTATTTCGAAACTTTAAAGCTAATAAGTGCCATGATGAAATTCCGGGCCAAGACAGACTGCAGATTTTCAATTATAGATATTGGTTTACATTTCCAAGCTGTTCAGCTCGAGTGGAAAGAATTGTGAATTATGTTCCATTCATGTTTTGTGTCGGACTTTGTCCACTGGTGCCCTGGAAATGAAAACAGAAAATGAACCAGAATCCATTGACTGCAGGAGAATAGGTAGCCTACTTCTGCAAACTGAGTTAAGACCTGTTGAAGGTGTACTCGGAAAACCTTACCTAGGCCTCAAAGGTTCTCAAGGAGGGTCGCACGGCTGGATTCAAACCGCCGACGTCGCGGCTCGCAATGAGCATGTGGACGGCGCTCTTACAGGCTACGCCACTGATAGACCCCCAGGAGGGATGGCTTTTCTGAGAAACATTTATTATCGTTCTTCAGCAACACACTGTGTCATGAGGACCAATGTACAGTATGCAGTGCTATAAAAATCCGACCATTTATAATGTTTTTTTTTTTTGGGACAAACTCAAATGCCGCTATTTCAGTCAGATCTTGCTGTCAGATCCTCTGGTGTCATTCCAAAGCTTTGATCAAATAAGTTATAAGAATTTTTTAGATTGTAAGGTTTTTTTTTGTTTTTTTTGTCTTAACCTTCAGGTGTGGGGGAGAGGTCAGAAATGATGGCTTGTTCATGCTGATTTATTCCATTAGTATTATTCCATAAATCAGAAAACAGCAAGTGAACCTGTTTCATATGGATAGTGAAACAAAATGGCGCAAATATGACATCATGTGTGACAAGGGAAAAAACAAAATTAAATTAAGATCAATGGACACGAGAAATGAAACGGGCAAGTGTGCTCTGTTTTTGAGCTTCAAACCCTCGTTGGATCTAAACCACACGGAGAAGAGTTGTGACAGGAGACCCACAGCGCTACTGTCCCCTCAGGGCAGTCTATCTTAGTCACAGTTTTACACACACACACACACACACACACACACACACACAAAGATACACAGACACACGCATGCGCACACACACACCACACACACACGCGCACACACACACACACACACACAAAGACACACACAAAGATACACAGACACACACACACACACACAAATATACACAGACACACACACACACACACACACACACACACAAAGACACACACAAAGATACACAGACACAGACACACACACACACACACACACACACACACAAATATACACAGACACACGCACCCACACCACACACGCGCACACACACACCACACACACATACACACATGCACACACCCTACACACACACACACACACACACACACACGCACAGACATACACATTACTAGAAGTAGCATTAATGTCGCACTTACAGTAATGCTCTGACTAGCAAACACACCTGCTTTTTTGTTTTGTGTGCAAACAGCGAGCACCTGTGAAGCCAAGTACACAGACGGGTTATCAGGCCCTCGGTTTTTTTTCGCCCTTCTCCCCAATCCAGAAGAGCTAGGATTACCGTGGCCTTGTACGGGCTGGCGTAGCTCGGTGGTGTGCCTGTGGGTGGACGATAAGCCCTGGTGGGGGTTTCAGTTTGGGCTGTAGCACATGGGGGAGTGCTGTTAGGGCGTTTGTGAATGTTTGAATTTTCCCTCTGGTGAGAACACATCGGAAAAAGGTGTGGCTTTTTAGTGCTATAAGGGATTGCATACATGAATTAAAAACAGCGGCAGAACTGTCCAAACATCAGTTTCTGTCATAAAAAGTACAACTCATGCATTATGGAAATACCCCCCCGCCATTCTCCTTTTGCATAACTAGATGTGAAGGATCTTTTGAACTTGCTGTCCTTTTCAAAGCAATCCTCATCCTTGGGGAAGTTCGCCTTGGCTTCAGTACGCTGTGGACGGCATACTAACCACAGTCTTCAGGACTGGGGGAACAGTGGCAGAAGATAGGCTTCATTAGCCTCCTGTATCGATGCTTGAAGCCTGGCTTTTATTACACTCGTGTGCAGTGCTGCTGTAGGGTCAGAGAGTGAGTTACCTGGGAAAAAATTTCCTCTCAGTTTTAAATCTTTAAAGTGCAGACCCCAGCACCCTAGACCTACCTCTTTGCCACCCTACTGCTTAATAATAAAGTCTACTTTACTTAATAGCAATTCATTTTTTGGTAGGAACAAAAAAACAAAAAAAACAATAGTACGGCTCTGGGGTTAAATGTTTTTATTTGTATTATTGCGGTACATTTTTCTGCTCTGTGCAGATGCAGAGGAATTGTAGGTGACTAGTACCTGTGACTAATCCCCTTTGAGCGGTTCTTGTGAAATGCTTTCAGAGGCCTGCAGCAGAAAAAAAGGTGAAGGGTGGGAATGAACAAAAAATAAACACTGATAAACGGCTACCTGCTAACACAAACCAATATCCAAACACTTATTCTCCATTTCGAAGGTACACAGATTCATAGTTTACATAGTTTCAGAAATCAGTAAGAACTACTTTACTAATCTTTTTGGATTCTATTGGAATATTTTCTTACCTGTGCCCTACACCCTGTATGGCCATTTTTTGTACAATATGTCAAAATGGTCCAATCATTTTCCATTTTCTTTTATTAATATGACATGATATAATGATATGATATGATAGATATAAAATATATATACACATTATAATGTACATATCATATAATATTGATTATGTGCAGACATTATACCTTCATATTTTCATATGCAGGTATACTAGCCTATACTATATATACTGTATATAATAATATTAAAAAATATGAATAATATTATATCTTATTCATATTTTGATGCATATGCAAAATGTGTTAGCTATACTAATTGGGTTGTGGTACAAGTAACCATGGATCTTAAAATAATGAATTATGGGGCAACCATTCAGACTTATTCTTTTCCCACTTTAGCATGGCAAAATGCTCTTTACAATATGCACTGCTTTCCCAACAAAAAAAAAACTGGAGCAAAGTTCTAGCTTTGTTTTTGTAGGGTTTGGATTTAGCTTGGGGTATAAAAAGTCAGTTGTTTTTGGATGCGTGCGCAGGGACAGTAATGGAGACTGCGGGCAGTTCTTCTCTAAGCTGTTATTAGATGTGGGTTCAGACACAGCCAGGCCACGGTGGATCCCGCCATTGGAAACAAGGAGTCATCATATTGTGGCCACTGTGGTCTTCCTCTATCTCCCCAACATGGCGCTTACTGTATCATAGCCTCTCTCAGCTCTGGGAAGTGTGCATATTTGTGGCCACTTTTTTGAGTCACCTTCTCTTTTTGGACATGGAAAAAAAGTGCATTTGACATTATAACATGAAACCTGACCAGGTTACATATGTTACCTGCACGTTGGTCATATATTTGAATCAACACTAATTATTATTATTATTATAATATTTGTTTTCTTTAAAACGTTTTTTTTGCTATATATTTCTGTATTATGCTTTTTAAGTTTGGTATTTTCCTTAGATGATAATTGACTGTTGTGAAATTGCAAATATGATACTAGACTTCAGCCTTACAATTATCTTGTTCCTTCTGAACGAGCTTGCTGGTTTTTCTACACCGTGCAATTGAGTGGCAATGTTTAGACATTACCCACAACATGATCTCAACGGTCCTGGTTGCTTGGCTACTTGACAGTCCTACACAGTGATCCGTCTTATTGATAATATGAATAATTAGTAGCTTGTCAGCCCAGGAGTTGAAAGGTCAAGTTCTAAACTGTGTTATGCCATTGCCGTGCAAAAGTCTCCCATTGTCATTTTGCCTCTTTCGTTGACGCGTCTTTCCGTCTTCTTTGTTTCAGAATGGAAGAATGATGGCATGGCTGTAAATATGGGCCATTGGGCAGGCATGCGGACACTTCTTCTTTGCCTGGCCCTCCTCCTCCTCCAGCTTCTCTCCTGTTGTTGCCAAGGCCTGCAGGAGCCGGGGGCCGTACCCCGCTTCCGCTTCACGCACTCGCTCTACAATGCCTCTGTTTACGAGAACTCCGCCGCCCGAACCTACGCCAACAGTCAAATTAAAATGGGGATTACTCTGGCCCACCGCTCCTGGGATATCAAGTACAGAATCACCTCAGGGGACGAGGAGGGATTCTTCAAGGCCGAGGAGTACGTTCTGGGAGACTTCTGCTTTTTACGCATTAGGACTAAAGGTGGAAATTCGGCCATCTTGAACCGGGAAATACAGGATAGCTACGTGCTGACGGTGAAGGCCACCGTGAAGGGAGACGTCTTGGAAACGTGGACGAAAGTCAACGTACAGGTGCTGGACATGAACGACCTTCGACCTTTGTTTTCGCCTACCACATACTCGGTCACCATCCCGGAGAGCACTCCAATGAGGACTAGCATAGCCCAGGTCACGGCAACTGATGCAGACATTGGTTCCAATGGGGAGTTCTATTACTTCTTCAAAGAAAAAGTGGAGCTCTTCACCGTCCACCCCACCAGCGGGGTCATCTCCCTCAGTGGCAAGTTGAACACAGAGGAGCAGGGCAGGTACGACCTGGAGATTCTGGCCGTTGACCGGGGAATGAAACTTTACGGGAACAACGGGGTGAGCAGCACGGCAAAGCTCTTCATTCACGTGGAGCGGATAAATGAGTACGCACCGGTCTTAAGCGTGGTAACGCACATCCCCTCTTCTCTGGATAAAGATCCCATTTACGCTGTGATCGCCATTGAGGACCTGGACGAGGGGTTAAACGGAGAAATCGAGTCCGTTTCCATTGTAGCTGGGGATCCCTTGGAACAGTTTACCCTTGATAGGTCAGCCGTTGGCAGTGAGTTTTGGATTAAGGCGTCAGAGCCGATAGATTGGGATAATTTCCCATATGGCTTCAACCTTACCCTCCAGGCCAAGGACAGGGGGTCCCCCCAGAGGTTTTCAGCCGTGAGGGTTGTCCACTTGTTGGTAAAAAGGCCCCAACCTGTGGAAGTGAAATTTGAAAAGGTTGTTTATGAAATTATGATAAACGAGATATCGCCTCCGGGCACCATCGTAGAGGCTGTGAAAATTTCTCCCGAACCCGATGATGCAGAGTACATTCTCAGTCCCACAGCAGATTCTGCATATTTCAAGATGAACACGTTTACCGGGGTTATCACAACGGCTCGCCAATTTACCATGGTAAGCCAGGAGGTGTTTGAGCTTGAGGTAGTTGAGGTAGACAGTGAGTTGAGGGTGAAAGTGCGTGTCACCATAGAGGATGCAAATGACAACACCCCTACCTTTGCTCAGCTTAATTATGAGGTGTTTGTTAATGAAAGTATTCCCATTGGAACTAACATCCTTGCTGTATCCGCCATAGACGATGACAAAGGTGAGAATGGATATATAACTTACAGTATAGCCAGCCTCCAGTCTCTACCGTTCAAAATAAACCAGTTTTCTGGCGTTATAAGTACAACGAAAGAGCTTGACTTTGAATCCTCTTCCGAGAGCTACGTTTTCGTAGTCAGGGCATCTGATTGGGGTGCGCCCTACAGGCGTGAGAACGAAGTCAACGTCACGGTTCACTTGGAGAATGTGAATGACAACCAGCCATTGTTTGAGAAAATAGCCTGTCAAGGGGTGATCTCTCGTGATTTCTCCATTGGGGAGGTGATCACCACCATGTCGGCTATTGACATAGATGAGTTGGAACTGGTGAAGTACAAGATCCTTTCTGGAAATGAAAGAGGTTTCTTTGATCTGAACCCTGACTCTGGGGTGCTTTCCCTAAGGAGGTCTTTGGCTACTGCCAATCCAAAAAATGGAGTCTTCAGTTTGAAAATAACTGCCACGGATGGAGAGAATTTCTCAGATCCCATGTTTGTTAATGTTTCCGTTGTACATGGAAAGACGACATCGAAGAGCTTCAACTGCAAAGAAACCAGAGTCGCTCAAAAGTTAGCAGAAAAGCTGCTGAAAAAAGCCAAAGCCAACAGTAAGCCCAAACTGGAGGAAGGGTTTATAGATCTGTTTTCAGTCAACAGGCAGACCCCACAGTTTGACAAATCGTTTCCTTCTGACATATCAGTGCGTGAGGATCTCAATGTCGGCACAAGCGTCTTCAAGGTAAAGGCCTATGATGGAGACACGGGATTCAACGGTCAAATTTTGTACGTCATCTCAGACGGCAACAAAGATAGCTGTTTCAACATTGACTTGGAAAGCGGCCTAATAGTCGTCTTTTTACCAATGGACCGTGAGAAAACTGATAGGTATTTACTCAATATCACTCTCTACGATCTGGGCCAGCCACAGAAGTCCACCTGGCGGCTGTTGACGGTGTACGTGGAGGATGCCAATGATAACACTCCTGAGTTTTTGCAGGACAGCTACAAGGCCGTGATCCCGGAAAACACTGCCATTGGCATAGAGGTGATTCAGGTGGAGGCTACGGACAAAGACCTGGGACCTAACGGTGAGGTTTACTACACCATACTGACGAGCACAACTCGGTTTGGGATCAACAGCACAAATGGGATTGTCTATGTCGCTGGCCAGCTGGACAGGGAGTTCATCTCGTCTTTCAGCCTGAGGATCGAGGCACGTGACAAGGCTGAGAAAGGGAGCCAGAGGTTCTCCGTCACCACGTTGAAGATTTCCCTGGAGGATGTCAATGATTGCCCCCCTACCTTCATCCCCAGTTACTACAACGCTCGTGCCCTGGAGGACTTACCCGTTGGCACCGTCATTACCTGGCTGGAAACCCAGGACCCAGATCTGGGATTGGGTGGCCAAGTGAGATATTCCCTGGCGAATGATTACAATGGGAAGTTTGAAGTCGACAAAGCCAGTGGGGTGATCAGGCTAACCAAAGACCTGGATTACGAGAAGCAGCAGTTCTACAACCTGACTGTGCGTGCTAAGGACAAGGGAAGGCCCGTCTCGCTCCTCTCTCTTTCTTTTGTGGAGGTGGAGGTGGTGGACGTCAACGAGAACTTGTACTCCCCATATTTTTCGGACTTTGCTCTGACCGGCTTTGTGAAGGAGAATGCACGGATAGGGACCAGCGTGCTCCAGGTCGCTGCCAGAGATGATGACACCGGTAGAGATGGAGACATCCAATACTCCATACGTGATGGGAGCGGGCTTGGCAGGTTCTCCATCGATGAAGAAACGGGTACGTCCTAAAACAAGTTGTTTGTGGTTATTTTATTGTTGGGTTTTTACTTATTATGCCATATTTTTACTTACTTATTGACTGATTGACTGAAGCTTGCATGAATTTAAAATTCAGACATCAGGCTAATTATCATCGGTTAGCAGTCCATTTAAAGTAGATGTAAAGGACAAAAGAGCGCTTGTCCTTTCCAGTTCATAAGATGATTGCAAAACGGCATTCTGCGTCTGATATTCTACCTTGTAAGTACTGTGTGTAGGTCGAATTGCATGAGTCCACTGTACGATAAAGAATCTAATTGTATAGCTGAGGATAGTTGTTGGATAGTTGTTCTTAAGATGGGTTAAGCCATGATTTATCAGCTTAGTTTTAGTCTGGGAAAGCTGGATGCCAGATCGAATTACCACACAGTGCTCTTTATTTACATGTAAGGCAGTTGGCATGTCATTCCACCCTTTCCCAGACATTTGGCTTTCACTTCCCCCGTTAGCCACACAGTCCCCCCCCTCATTCCCTTTGACAGGGCGTTTGTTGCATTTCGCTGTAGGGATATTATTGGATTTATTCATATTAGTTATTTAATTCACACTTTGTATTCCTGTCCACAAAAAATAGAATAATGGATGTGTTATTCATTTCCTAGGACTGTATGGGGCAAAAAAAAAAAACTAGGCTGGTAATGCTGAAAATTATAAATTCAGACCTGCCTTATGCTTGCCTTGTGCCACAAACGATGGTGTGAATTATGAAAACGGGCAGTTTCTCTTTAATGCGGAATATACTGTAAGGAAATGGCTGGCCAAGGGAGGCGATGAAATGGGTTTTAAATAGCATTACAGTTTTGGAGGACAATGCATGGAATGCACTAAATTATCTTGACATCACAAAATTGCCTTTTTAATTTGTGAGTGTGAGATGGTGTGAATGAAATTAGCAAGGAAATCCACGCTGGCTCACTCTCGTTAAACACCCAGTAAAACAGGATGCAAGTATCTTTAATGGCCGAGTGTAGCGCTGTGTGTGTGCGTTATGTACCCCCCCGTTTCCTAGTGGGTGCTTTCACTGCTAAGAATCATAGCATAAAAAAAATCATGCATTATGTTTAAAGGGAGGCGTTCCCATGACGTAATGACAAAGTACTGTCACACAGTTCAGCTCAAACATTCACGAGGAAGCACAGAAGCTTACCCTATAACCGAAAGTCAAACTCTACCCCTAAACTATGCTAAAAGCTAGCTACAGGAGGAGCGCTGGAAGCAAAACAAATTCTCAATTAACCATTCAGATTCAGATACAGGGAAAAAAATAATAAAATTCCAATGAGTCGGTACGTCACTGGACGTTTAAAAATCTTTGAGCCCTTCTCAGTATGACTACTGTTTTACAGAGGGTTCCCTGCCCTGCAGAAAGGGACAACGACATAAGGACGAGAGGAACTAAGAGTAGAAGTTGGGGGAAACAAAGAAATTCAGGTAGAAGGATAGATTAAATAAATAGAGGAGATGGGAAGACATGTTTGCAGGGGTTTGTGAGTTAATGATGTTGGCAGGTTTGAGAATGCACTAGCAATGTCTTGTATGTGCATTTAAAAGATTGAACCTTGAAGTCAACGGTTGAGAGAGAGAGAGAAGGGGATACAAAAATAAAAACAACTCAGGACTTTTTTTTTTTCTCCTTTTGGGATAAGTTAAGTTTAAGATGGCGTGAAATAATATCCCTATTAACTGTAAAACACAACAGACATCGCTGACGCTCTGAATTGTTTCTCGGAGTTATGCCGGGGGTTAGTGGATCTCTAGTGTTTGCTCATATTTCACAGTGCCGGCGAATCGATTTGTCCCTGGAAGTGTGCCATGTATTTTTCAGATTTGTGGAATTTGCAGGCCCTGCCGCAGATGCGCTTCCTTGAACGTGCTCTGCTTCCCATCTCGGAAAGACCGTTCTGGACTATAAAGGGAAAAACACTCTGTGACCAGAAGTGACACACACTCTGTTCATTTGCATTCATTTTCTCGACAGATGCTTTTACCCAAAGCGACTTACAAGGCCATTATGACGGGCACCACTAAAGTGCAAATAACAAGGGTAGCTATATTTCTGACAGTACTGCTCCAGCTGGACTTGTGTTTTGTGTTAGCGTTGGTAATGACTCAGAGGGCTGGAGTTTAGTGGACTCTTTTTTTTTTACCCATTTGGTGTGATACTCCATGAAGACTCTCTTTACCTTTACTGTTTAAGTGACTGTAGAGCATGCGGTTTATTTTTTATTAAATGTGCAAACAGACTAGGGCACTCTTGAAAGTTCCAACATGAAGGTCCTCAGAAATAAAACATGGTGTTCATTGTACTTCACAAGGAGAACAGACCAGAAAAGGAAAAAGTTCACAAAAGTTCAACAATCATCAATGAAGTCGTTTTTTAAAAACAAAAAAAAAGACATCTATCAATATATAGATGGTTGGTACTCAGGTTACAGTAGCTATGTGCCATGTGTATGTTGTACTTGTTTGAGATGATTTCCTACTTGAGTGTGTAAAAGGAAGAAAGAAAAAAAAAAACATTGGCAATGGTGGGGGAAGGGGTGTAGGGGGTAGACTTCAATAAAGCGTGTAATTCCACAGAACCTATTGCACTTTTACCCCCTCCTCCCCAGGCCCCTTACTGTTCTCTCTCTCCTGTTGACCAAAGAACAGAGGAGATGTTTTTAAATTTATAGCCCTTGTTAGCCGAGAGTTGGCACTGCCTATAAATCAAAAGGGCTGCACTGAAAGTGCAAACGCAATTACAGCCTTAACGTGGTCACTGCCGCCGCTATGGCAACGCCGGCCGCGGGAAGCGCCGGGGCTGTGGATTGTACCTGACAGAGGCGCACGCACGGCGGAGCTACATTAAATGGAAGTCGTACGTCAACCTCAGCGGAAATGCTCTCGCATCGCCACGTCTTCATGCCGCCTGACGTATTACCGTTCTCTCATGCAAGGGCTGATTTTTTTTAGCGTTTTAGATATTCCCCCCCCCGTCTTAATGCATGTGTCAGATTTTTTTTTTGTATATGTGTACATGCTGAAAATAACAATCCAAATCTCCTCAGGGAATAACCCTATATGTTAACTGATTTGTGCATACGTGGTGTTCCAGTCATTTTAGTTTCGAGAAGATTCTAGTCTTATGAAGACCCAGTGCTGTCCACTACACTATTGCCAGTACTCATGTTATATGCATGTCCCTGCTCTTTATTCAAATTTCCAAAGTCTTCTATCAGCTCCACTAGCTAGCTAGAGTAACTTACCATTGACTGAACAGCAATTAGCCTTCCGGCACTGCCATTTGTAAATGCCATTGACCTGGTAAAATTCTGGATAGGTCCTTGGCTGTGTGAACAGGAGAAGCCACTAGATGGCCAAAACACGGTTTGCCGATTACATCGGTGTTCCGTGTTCCACGTGTGAAGGCGACTAAGTGTAAGTGTAATTGCCGTAATGAGTTAGCCCCGCTTGTGGCTTCGACTGTGCTCAGAAACGGATAATAACGGAACAAGTGGGGTGGGCCTGTTACCCCTAGTTCTTCTGAGTTCCAAGAGTGGATAAGGGGGAGGGGGGCTCATAAAAATTCCACGCCGCAACTGTGCCCCCCCTTTTACAGAGGCAAAAAGGGCAGATCTCTGTAGAGGATTCCTCCTTCAAACACCCAGTGACTCTAGTGTCTAAGTAATTGAGCGCCTTCTTTCCCTCTTATGCATAAATAGGAAGCACTTAAAGTCAAGATGCTTAATCTCAATGTCGCCCTCCATGGGAAATAATTTGAGTTTTAAGAAAGACGGCGAGAATAACAATGCCGACAGCGCTAAGGAGATGCCCCTGTCCCTGGGCAATTCATTTTGAAGGGCATTTTTTCCCTACAATGGCGCATCCTTTGTTGAAATGTCCCTCTCACCTCTAGAAGCATCTGTTGATTGCAAAGAAGGGAACACAATGCTGAACATAAAAGAGATTAATGAGAAAGTTTAACTAATTACATGGATATGCAGAGTATATTAATAAACTGTTCAATTTCCATTGTGTAACAATAATAGCTAGTTTCAATAATTTGTTTGCATTCTTGTTGAAAATGTGTGCGAGAAGTTTCCAGATTTATTGAGTTGAGGCCACATTTGCATAATTGGAATGCAATATGGAGGTTAAAACTTTTTAAACGTTTTTTTCTCCAGTGAATGTGTCAGGAATCGTGCCATCTCTTAATCATCTTAATCACGTTGGGATAGGAAAGAAAGACTGGTGAGACATTGTGCATTTAGTGTCTGTGAGGAACTCAAGAAGCTGTTATCTCCAGAACTCAGTCTCCAGCCTCATATCTTAGTATTTATTTATTTTTTTTGTCGTCCAAATTAGTTAGTGACAGCCAGCTAGATTTCCCGGACAGTTTCTATCACAAATATGTGATTAGTATGTTATTAGCTGAACATTCTAATGCTGATGTAACAATCACCACTGGTAATTGAAAGCAATGGAGTTCTAGAACACTGACTTAGAATTTTGAAAAAGCATTCCAAAAAAACCCACCCTTCAAAGGGTTAATATCTGGCTCTACAGGACAGGTAGTGGAGACTGATCCTGCTGCTCTATTTATCATCAACATGAGACTATTGAAGCTTTGTCACAATGGTTGTCCACTACGTAGCCTGCTATTTACCAGTTAAGAACCCATTCCAATCCTGCTCCACAACCCTGTTCTAAACGATCCCTTTCTTTGTCCATGGTGTCGAACTAACAGTTTTTCCAGAACTTTTGTTGTCAGGGTTCCGCGATTTTACTTGAGATATGATACCAAGTATCGTGACTCATACTATAATAGGCCTTTTTAAAAAAATTTTTTTTTCAAAAGATGATCTGACCTCGGTTAAACCCAACAAAATGTTGCATGTGATTCAGATGTATTCATTAACATTTTTGATAAGTGTAGGATGATGTATGCCTAACAGCACAGCAAATTTCAACTAGGGATGGTACTACACTTCCCATAAAGCATTTCACCAACATCCAGAAGGCAAATACTTGTAATGAATTATGGGAGCTGATGACAAGTGAAAACACAGAAATGACTGCACACACTGTCCTTCCAGATAAAGTTTAAATGATTGGAAAGATCATACTGACACGCTGACATTCTCGATTTGACAGATGACGAGTACTTGAACATTGATCGATTTTAAAATCACAAAGATAAAGACAAGCTGCCAAGAGCATGTCGATGTTAATATAACGTAATAAATGTTCGTACTATGTCATCAAGAGTCATTTATTTCAGGACCTTGAAGGAAAGTTGTACATCTATTGTACTGAGAGTGCTTGTATTCTGTCATCTAAGGATAGTAAAAATATATTTTTTTGGGCAAATGTTTTCTTTTAACCCCCTACTGTCTGCCTATCCAGTTTGCTGTTACCTTTAAATGTAGGCTATACATCATGGCTTATCCTACAATTTCCTTCCTGTAAGGAAGTTCCGGTATGTACTTTACCATATAGTACTTGGTACCACCTGCAAAAAAAGATAAATATTAATATTGTAGTTAAGGGGTCTCGGTAGCGTAGCCTGTAGAGCACTGTCCACATGCTCACTGCGAGCCGTGACAGCGGCGGTTTGAATCCGACCACGCGACCTTTGTCGCACGTCTCTCCCCCTCTCTCTCTCTCTCACTCCAATTCTTCCTGTCTCTCTACACTGTGATCTTCAATAAAGCTGACAAGCCCTAAAAAAATTCCAAAAATAAAAATGCAGATACATGTGCGAAAAGTGCGTTCACATGCAAACAGTTTCAGAGTTTCGTCTGGATCTCTACATCTAGTAGAGCGCTAATTTCAAATTTTTTCTGAGGCCCAGATAATGCGTGTCCTATATTTAATCTATTTGGCGGGAGAACAGCCTATAAGCTTGAACTTTTATCCAGAGCTGGGGCATCCAATCTTATCTGAAAGGGCTGGTGTGGGGGCAGGTTTTTAGTTTTTTTGATTTTACTTATCACGGTCTTGTTTGAAGATGATTAGTTAATGATTAGTTAATTAGTTGAATGAGGTGTCCTTGTGCCTGGGTAAAACAAAAAAAACTACGCCCACACCGGCCATTTTGGGATAAGATTGGACACGGCTGATCCAGAGTAATACCTCAAACAGTCTTACAAGAGCAGTTCCATTTATTCGTGTTGTCAGCAAACAGCCTCGTGATTTCCTGTCTAGCAGCCCATCAGCAAGGCGTTTCTTGGAGATATATGGGAATAATATGTGAAAGGTAGCTGGAGGTCTTGCGTGCAGTTAGCCTGATCCTGCTGTTCTGTAATGATGGGATATGTTTTAACACTTGGAATGTCTCCTGATTCTTTTTTGAGAGTGAAGCTGGGCTATTTTTAGCCCCCTAGTGCACAAGCAACTTTTCACCACTTGGTTTCCAGACATAAGGAAAATACATAGGTTACATACAGCTTTGAGGATGATATACTCTCTCAAACCATGCCTTACGGAAGACCCAAGGGCTTTGTTTTCTAGCATCAGCCTTCTCTGTCAAGGGAAGATGATTTTGCAGCTATTGTTTAGCTATATTTAGCTTCTTTATTTTCGTTGTGTTTTCAGTAGGCTTATAGTCTGACTGCTTATTGAGCTCTGTCTTTCTTTAGTTGTCCGTGACACACAAGGATCTGTTCAAAAATGTTCAAATCCTTGTTTATTCTTTTACAGATTTCATCTAATACTTGTTTTCATAAATAAACATGTCGTTGGCAGCAACACTTTTTTATGTTCCTCGCATAGATCTGGGGGGCAGGTGCTGGTTTTTTGTTCCAACCAATTACCTTAATTTTGGTTTTCTGACAGCTCTATAAACTGCACTGGTTCACTCCTGTACTTGAGCACAGTGAACTCTTTAGGATACACTTGCAAGTCTTCAACTGTAGCTGGTACTGTACACATGTCAGATATGATTGAGGAAATTAAACAATTAAGAGCAGAAGTTGGGCGCAAAATCCTGAAGCAAATCGGCCCTTGTCGTGCACCCCTGGCATGGATCAAGAAAAGACTGTTTATTAGTATAGTGCTGTTTGTATGTTAGGTTGTAGGCCAGGGGTCTTCAACCTTATCCCGCAAGGGCTGGTGTGGGTGCAGGGGTCTTCAACCTTATCCCGCAAGGGCCGGTGTGGGTGCGGGCTTTTGTTCCAACCAAGCAGTTACACACCTGATTCTACTAATCAATCACTAGAGGCTTTGCTAAGGACCTTGATTAGTAGAATCAGGTGTGTAACTGCTTGGTTGGAACAAAAGCCTGCACCTACACCGGCCCTTGCGAGATAAGGTTGAAGACCCCCTGCTGTAGGCTATACGATGGTGTCACAGTGGAATGTGGATGCCTCTGTGAATCCTCCCAGCATACAGTGCATTGTGTGAATGCCAGCCTTGGAGGGGGTGAAGCATCTTTGAAAATCCCCCCTAACCGCCACCCCCCCCCCCCCCCCCCCCCCCCCCCCCCCCCACACACACACACACACACACACGTGCGCTGCACTGTGTGCTTTTGTCTCATGCTGAGCCGAAGGCTTTCAGGTACGGACGAGCGGGAAGCGGGACAGAAAATGGGCTCGGGGGGGCCTAACCGTCGCTGTAAGGCTGCCTCCTCAGACGGCACTTCACACGGACACGATTGGAGATTATGGCTCGGCCCTTTGAAGGTTTTCGCTTCTGGGGACCGCCTTTTTTTTTTCCGGAATTGTTTTTGGAACGGTAACAGGGCTTTACCCTTGGAACCGGGACGTTGCGCTAAATCCGCAAATTGCCAAATTTATACTTGATTTCCTGCGCGAGAGAAAATAACATTGGTAATGATAGCTTGCGGTTTGGGTCGCGCACAGGCAGTCTTTTTCCTTTTTTCCCCCCCGTGCGGAGAGTCGGTGTGCAATTTGAAGAGGAATGCCGTGGCCCAGAAACCAATTAGGATTAAACAAAGTAGGAATACTCGGTCTCGTAGCTGGACTCAGCCAACTGTGACCCTGCAGAGGTAACGCTGAGGGGAAAATCTGAAATGTAAACCTTTAACGCCATGTCCAAAACAACAAGAGGAGCTCTGCCTCTCTGACCTAGTCAGACACGGCCAAAGGCATTACACGGCATATCACTGTTGACCATCCTGGAGCTTCAGGCATCAGTGGCTGTGATAGGCTGGCAGTTTGTTCCCTTTCCATTTTACACCTTTCTCGATTTATGTAGGCTAAATATACACAGGATATAATTGCTTTTGTGCCACAGCAGAACTGCGCAGGCTTCATGGTGTGAATAGGATCTAAAAGCAGACGTTGGAGAAACAGCTTTTGTCATCTTGCGTTACGTGGCTGCTATTTCCTGAAGCATGAATTTCTATTATGTAGCTGCTTTTTATTTTTTAATAATCTGCTGGTAGCAAGAGCAAGACTGCATTACTATGAAGACCTTGTTGGGCATTGCTGTACTTCATGCGTCTAGTTTATTCAGTGAACATTACAAATGTGATTTATTGTGAAGACCGACCATGAATAAAACAGTAGCTTCCCTTTCTGTTTTTGCGGCTCAAGAAACTGTTGATGCTTTAACAACAGATATAGAGTTCTGTTTTCCTAAAGAGACACATCAAGATTATAGTCTTATGACCTACAATTCCATTACTGGTGATGAAGAATTTTTTTATCGTCATTAAATTTTATGCCCCTATATTTTTCCATGAAAGCGTGCTTATGTGTATTTTAGTGCGTTACGGCATGATGCATACTTCTGTTTGGCAGTGGAATATAGCTTCTTAGCTTAAACGGTGCTCGAGATCTCAGCTCCAGATCTCTTAATCCTGAAGTAATGCATGCTCTTTTTGAAAGGGTCATGCATTTTACTACAGGTATTAAAGTTCATAAGAATGTATGCAGACAGGACAGATTCTAACGTGGCTCCCCAAGCACAGTTCTTCCGCACTTGTACATTTTACGATCGCCACGGTTGTTGCTTTGTGCTTCTGTGCGAAATTTTGCCATAAGCAGTTTGACCAAGGCCCCGTGGGCTGGTCTACCAGCTATTGAGGGATTCACACCTTCCCTGCCAAATGATATGAATCTCACGAAACTACGCCATCGCAGAAAAGTTCTGTGCTGAGTGGGAGATTTGGTGTAGCACACAACTTTTTGATAACGACTATCATTGATAATGACGGAATAGCAGAAACCTTTGTTGCTGTGGCATGTGATAGAAACATCTCCCCCCAAGCTCATGTTGTCTTCATCCCTGTGTTGTTCAACGAACGAAGTCATCGAGTCGCAGGAATTTGTGTCTTCAAGGCATTGATAGGCACAATAGGCATTGGTTAGGAATGATAGCTTAGAAAAACGGTACTTTGTGGATGACCACTGAAAAAAAATGTTGAACCACTGGGAGTTGTAGTCTGGAGGTTTCTCCATCTTTGGTCTAGCCCAGTAGAGGACTCCCGAATTATAGCAGCGGGGATGTTGTTTAACTTTGAAGTGATGTGGTCAGTCTTTCTAATAAGGCCTGGACTGAATACTGGTAAAACCACTATGGCATATTATCTACATACAGTATGTCTATGTTTCCAATTCAGTTATATTTCTTGCATTTGGTTGAGATAAATATGTGTTTGCGTGTCTGAAAAACGGACCAGGGACTTCAGAGATGTTGACTCAAGACCAGTGTTCATTTTTTCCCCCCAAAAAAAATGGGTTTCTGGAGTCAGTCTGACGTTGATACAACATAGGCTAGTTCACATTTAAATAGGCCTATGTTTGTCTCATAGTATGTGTGCACATTAGGATACAGTGCAATGAGATATATACTGTATGTATATATATATATATATCTATAATGGTCTGTAATGTACCAGTATGTACCAACATTTTTTTGTTTACAAGCTGAAAACAGCACTATGGACACAATGCAGAAGTTGAGGCTCAGATATCAAGAACTAGACCATTTATGCAAAGCCCCAAGCATAATCGTATTCACCTCACTCCCATCTCCTACACTCAGACACGATTGCCAATTGACCTCATTTGCACCTCACCTGTGCAGATCCAATTGCTTAACTTTTCAATTATCCGTCAGAGCTTTAGTGTGGTTAACGGCGGCCACAATTTAACTGTGTTGGACAGCCATGAAAGAGCATGAAGCAGAGATTGTAGGCGTGTCCGAATCCGCTATTGAGTATGCCAGTTAAGTATACTTTTTAAAAAAAAGCTGTTCAGTACGCAACAATTCTGTAAATTCAGTGTTCTTGATATCCCCGGATGATATACTTATTTCCGGGTTTTCGCTGATAATGGTATAGAGGATACTTTTTTTCACATACTGCATGTCACTAAACAGTAGGCTATGCAGTAAGCAGTATACAGTGTGCTAGTACACAGTAAACAGGACGCAGTAGCTGAGGCTCTGATTCGGACACAGCCTGGTAGAGGATGGGGGAGAGCATGATTCATAGCAATAGAGCAGAATATTTCAGGTGCATTCATCTCAATAGTTGCTAATTAGCCGTGGGTAGTATAGTATCACCCGGACTGGACAGTTGGATTTGACTGATGGAGTCCCTGGCCAGTGAGAGGTAATGTAGCAATAAGCACGGCTGTCGTCCACAATGGAGTGAGTCCTCCATCACTATGCTGTACTCTGTCCTACAACAACACTCATCTACTTGCTTTTCTGAATTAAAAGTGAAATAATCTGTCTGTAAACAATTGTTGGAAGAATTACTTGTGTCATGCACAAAGTAGATGTCCTAACTGACTTGCCAACACTATAGTTTGCTAGCAGGAAATCTGTGGAGTGGTTAAAAATGAGTTTTAATGACTTCAACCTAAGTGTATGTAAACATCTGACTTCAACTGTAGCTGTAATCTGGCACTCTTTAAAAGCCACCCTAGAAGACAAATGGCAGCCAATCAGCAGCTTCCATTTGATTGGCAAAAACGCATCACACTGAAGCGGTACGACCTTGGTGCTGATTGGCTGTCTTATCAACACCCAATAGATATCAGCGGTGATGATTTTTTTTCTGCAATCGTTTTACACGGTCTCTGAAATTTGGATGTTCACTACCGCATCAGGTGTTATTGAAGAAAATTACAAAAATAAAGTTAATACACTACATGGTAGCGATGACCGTTGTTGCATTTGATAATTATCGCTGTGGTATATCGCCCAGCCCAAGTGATCGTGCGTGTGTGCACGTGCGTGTACGTGCGTTTATGTGCGCGTGCGTGCGTGCATTTGTGTGCGCGTGTGTGTAAAGCAAATCAGGGAATCAGGGCTCTGGGTTGGAATGGCATTCGATTTCACCTAGGAAAAAATTGTGACTGGAATCACGTCTGTTTTGCCATATTTATCAGTCTTCAATATCTGGAATTATGTAGGCTATTTAGAGTGCGAGAAGCCACCGGAAATTTTATGGAATGTACTGTATAGAAAATACCTTCCTTATTAAAGGCAGCTCCAGGCATCTTCATAATCTGTTTAATTATCATTGTCATCCTACATCACCATTGTACAGCCAGTTATATACTGAAGCATTGCATGTAGTAGGCCTAGTACATTTCTCAGGAGACCCTTCAACTCCTACACTGCAAAAACCAAAAAATAAGTCAATCTTAACAAGCGTTTTAGTCTTATATTTAGACTAAAAATCAGATTTTTATATTTTGCTAAATAAAACTAAAAGATTGCCAATGAGGTGGGTTTTACTCATTTCAAGATTTGCCAACGGGGTAAGCTAATTTTACTTGTCAAGCAAACACTTACAGTAAGGTAATATTTTCTTGTTGTGAGAAAGAAACAATACGATTTCATGTCTCATTACAAGTCTAAGACACTTGTTAAGACAGTGAACTGAAAAAGATTGCTTGGCTAAGACTTACTTTACCGTAGGTATGGCAGCAAAAGGAAACTGATGCGGGTCACGTATAATCTGAGACGGTTGGATTTCCTCGCCCAAAACTGGCACCCCACCGACCGGAGTGTGAAAACAAGGGGGGAGCACGTCGAACAAGTACTGCAATCTGACAAAACACCACGCGCTGCTCAGGGTGCAGGTGTAAAAGCGTACCCGCCCGCTATTCAAACCTGTTACCGTCTGGCCCCGGTCTATTTACTTTACACTTCCTCCGCAGCGCTGCTGACAATACCATTGGGCTGATGGCGGCTGTCACCGCACGCCGAAATTTCGAGCCGTTCACCCACACGTCTTCCGTTTCTCATCTTAGACTCTGGAAATAGTATGTATAGGGCCCTAATTGTTCATTTTCACTGCTGGGGCCTTGATCGGAGCGCTCGTCACGTGGCTATGACACCGCCTTCGCAGTCTGAGTGCTGATCTTCACCAGGCTTCGGCTGCAACGTCAAAAGTGTTAATTGGATTATTCAAATTAACCCGATCTCCGCGTGTAAAAACTTCAGATTCCATTCCACGTTATACCGCTTAAAGGAGCCGCTCGGAGCGACTATGGCGACTATGCTACGCGCGGCTCCACCGCGCACATTTCTGTTTGAAGCGCTTTAATCAGACTATTTTCAGTTACAGTTTTTTACGATTGCTTTGACTCATTTTGCACAGCAGAATTTCAATGTACAAAACTCAAAATGCAAAGTGCCAAACTGACTTTCAAAATTCATACTCTAAGACACCACATCCTATGCTGACATACAAAGTGTAAAACTGTTAACGCAAAGTGCTAAACTGACATGCAGAATTCTTACTCTAAGACACCACATCCTATGCTGACATACAAAGTGCAAGACTGTTAATACAAAGTGCCAAACTCTAAATCATATGCTCCATTCTCAGAATACAGCCACCTAATATTACAACAATGTTCAAATGCTTATTACTAAATCAATTCAACAGGTCTTTGTAGTCATGTCTCAGTACTTCCAACAACCTTGCCCAGGTGAGTAGCATTGCAACAGAATTGATAATCTCTTCACCACTACATAAAAGGCTGCTTAGAAACCTGAATGGCAGTTTCTGACAACATGGAGCAGGTCAGTGAGGTTGAGGTTGGTAACGAAGGACAGGATCATGGACAGGGTCGTGGTCGTGGTCATGATCGTGGTCATGGTCGTGGGCCATGTACAGTAAATATACAGTATATAGGTAATAGGTACTGTACATGCCTAGTTTGCCTAGACCCGGCCCTGAGACCATTGGGCAGGCCCACACACATCCATCCCTGATTGGTCAGCCTGACCCTCTGCTGGGGGCATACAAATCCGTGCGCCTCATACATTTTCTGGATGGGCTGTACAACCATCTCATACAGCCCAATGCTCAGATGGTGTTCATCATTGTCTGGGACAATGTAAACTTCCGAAGACATCAGATGCGACGTCGACAAAATTCTGTGGCCAAATGCAGCGGAGAGGCAAAATGCTGCTTAAGCACCGAGAAGCAGTTTATTTTTTACTTTACAGTAAAGTTTGTTGTTACTGTAACTGTTTTTGCTTTTACTGTTGTTTTTGTTTTTACTGTACAATACAGTTGAGTTTACAGTACTGCATTACTGTATGATTTTTCTTTAATGATTAAACTTCATATAATCTAATCTAATATTTTGTTTGTCTTTCATAAAAACACAAGCGCAAAACTGCAGTCTATCATGCTTGCTGTACATAATTTCAAGTACTTATGAGGAAATGACCATTGCATAGTCTTTTTTGGTAACAAGTATTTTGTGTTTGACCGCATTATTTGATAATGGCCATTGTATTTGAAAATGCACCAATAATTAAACTTCAACTATGAACATATCCACTGTTCTGACACTATGATAAACTTTAGCATGAAATACAATCTAATTTGGTACAGTTGTTTCTATTGTGCATGCTATATATGATTTTGAGCCCAAGATTAGGAGTATAGCATTTTGCGTTATGACCAAAGAACACTTTCAAACTCTTTTTTTATCAGAAGGATTTTGTGTTTGGCAGCATTATTTCATGAT
>CM056378.1:7224015-7339015 GCA_029718625.1 Synaphobranchus kaupii
TCCACTGCCGGAACTCACTTCTGTAACTTCCTCAATCATTCCTGCACTTGGTTTAGCAGCATCGCATGCGTATGGACTGGATGACCCTCTTTGTTTGAGTTCAGACAGTTCTGTACCTTTTCAGATGGTGTGTATCTGCCACGTAGCCTAAGTCTTACCTGGTTGTGAACGGTGTCCTAAGTTTTGTTTTTATTAAAGAGTAGAGCGTAGCAAAGAAAAAAAAAATAAACAAGTTTGGAAATGCTGCTCTTTGAGCCACTCTATGGAGTGATTGACCAGTCTGTCTTCAATAGGCCAGTTTGTGATGTACTATAGTCAAGATAGAGATGGATAGAGATGATATGTATTGACCTCGTGGGGTAATTTGACCCATCCTAACTGCTTAGGAGCAGTGGGCAGCCACAGTGCAGTGCCCGGGGACCAACTCCAGTCCTGAGGCCAGTGCCTTGGTCAAGGACAATGGCAGGAGTTTACCGATTATCAATAAGTCACTTGAAGTTGGATGACTGACATGCGATGAATGACTCCCTCGTTTGTTTCCTTTCAGACCAACACCCAATCTCCTTTTTCACCGTTCTGTTCATCTTTTCCCCGTTTTCCGCAACTGTCCTTGGGGTGATTAAGTGTTTCGGCAAAGGCCTGCGGTGAAGTAAAGGCCGTGAGCTTTGATTCACGGCTACTCTCTCCCTCCCTCTCTGTCCCCATCCGGATTCTGCCGGGAGGAAGGCCTTACTGACGCCTGTAACTCCGCCCACTGACACTTTGAGTGTTCTTTTAGCTCAGTTTACACGTAATGTTTTGGGCCTGTAGGCCATAGTTTGATCCTTTTCTAAATATGGCTGACAATACTAATAATGACAACAGGAAAGACATTGTCACCAAGCACCTTCATCTGTGCTCTAACACTGCTGTGCAAATGCGAGTCCAGTGAGTATTTGAACACCCCCACCCCCCTGGTATCAGAGTGAATTATCGTATTGAGTTAATAATGTTATATTGTTGAACCTGAGGTGACAGTTGCCCGAGTCGTCTCCCTGGTACTGGTGGTGCCTCACAGAGGACTTTAAAAGCGGGAAGGCAGGGAGATTATAGGGAGGGCGTGGTGGCCCCAACTTGGGTTTTTTTTCGAGGGGGTTGGAAGTATTTATATGATGGAGTGAGAAAAGGGTGAGAAGAATCCTGGGCCACGCTGGTTGCTGTACTGGTGGAAATGGAGAGCGCCAGTGAGCGTGTGCGTACTTTTGGATAAGATCGTCATCTCCGCTCTTAACCACCACCACTGCAACTTAATGACAGCCTGCATCCTGCATTCTGGATACACTCTGATTAGTCTTCCCAGTTCTGAATGATGTCAACGTATCGGGGCAGTACGGCACAATCGGCGCTCACAAAGAGCTTGTATGTTTAAGCGTGTTTGTTTGCGTGTGTGTATGTGTATGTGTGTTGTGTACGTGTGTTGTGTGTGTGTGTTTGTGTGTGTGTGTGTGTGTGTGTGTGTGTGTGTGTGTGTGTGTGTGTGTGTGTGTGTGTGTGAGAGAGAGAGAGATGGGGACAAGGAGAGAGAATGTCAAGCATTGCATTTGAAGCGGAAGGAAGAGGTTCCATTGGCCCACAATTTAAGTTACTGGAAATCCGTTGTCTTTGTCGAAGTTGCTAGGATACGGCTCCACGCGGAGGAATGCTCACTCTGGGGGGGCTCAGTCAGGGCCCATCTGATGTCCGGCTAGGGGGGCTGTGTGTTAAACAAATATGGACCCCCCCCTCTCTCTCTTTCTGGCTTTCCAGCAGCTCGGAGAAAGCCTTCGTCTAAACACTGGAAACCACAAACTCCTGTCAGGCACCGTGTAAGAATGCTGGTTCTTGCACAATTCGGTATGAGAGGGTTTTTTTATTTTTTCTTTCATCTCCCTTAAGTTAACACAAATTGTGTTTGGCATTGACTTTGTCTGCAAGTCCCATTGTTTGACATAACTGCCATCTCTCTGTGGAGATGGCTAGTTTAAGATACTGTGTATGATAACAGCACTGTCTTGTTCCAAAGCTGCATATTTGCGTTGTCCCACTAACAGCAGACCTGTTGTTGTGTTTCTTCATAGTTTCCATATTTTGTGGTGTAATGTCCTTCCTTACTTTAAAAAAAAGACATGAAATAAAATCTTTTTTTGGCTGCTTGGTTTTTCCCAATTTCTTAACATCCTGTTCCTTAACCTCATCATGATAGGACAGTTGGTTTAATCTCTTTTGACGCTGAAAGGAAATAAATATGTAAAGGAATGCTAATGTTCCTCAGAGATGATTGACATGGGAGAAAAATGGCTCCATGGGGGATCTTCTGGAAAGATCTGTGGGGTGCCAGCTTCACTGGAAGGGGAGAAGAATATCGCATTATGATCTGACGACAGTTGAGAGAGGACAGCAAACACCCCCGCAACTCCTAAAAGAAAATCTGCTATAGTGACATAGGTCAATGGAGCTGACCTCCTGAACTGTCCAATCACGGGGGAGGAAGTGTCTGGTCCGTCATTTACATGCGAGCACGTAAAATATCCCTACAGCATTACATGGTGATTTCCATTTACCATAGCAATGCAGGGATTTACAGTGTATTATTCTGAAAATTGTAATAAGGACTTACAGTGTATGAATGATAGTAATCTACAAAGACTGCGTTCAAAAAAATAAATAAAAAATTATTTTATGAAAAGGTCTTTAATGTTTAATTCCCTTTAATCAATGGATGGAACAAAGCCCTTGTCTGGGAACCTGTTTTTTAGAGGGGGGCATGGGGAGGTTGGGTAATTTGGACTAACGTGTGAGGCACTGATACAGGTCAGACCATGCTAGTAGATAATCAAGATGCTGAAATGTATTACCGCTGTGAATCATGACTAATTTGATTAGTGCACACGCGCCCCACCCCGCCCGCACACGCTACCCACCGTAATTAATTAATGGCAGCGGCGCTAAGCAACTCGCCATGGCGATGTCTGGTGAGCAGCTGAGGACCCGTTTGATGGCAGTTGGAGGTTTGAATCTGCCCCTGGCGGAGCAGCGGAGAGGCCAGAGTTAGACAGGCAGGCAGGCAGGCAGAGAGGCAGGGCGGCAGGGCCTGGATCACATCCGTCCCGGCTGCCGAGGTGCGTCTGCAAACACGCGCAGAGCATACGAAACAGCTGTGCTCATAAATCACAGCTCCCTCGTGGCGTGACACTCTCCTGCCCCCCCTCCCTCATGTAGAAAAGGATTATATGAAGATGTCAACTAGAGATAGGAATTTGGAATTTGGCCTTAGGTGGTGTGTTCTGTGGAGGGTTGTATCTTTATCTTTATGCTCGTAAAAGGATGTTGGGATCATTGGCCTGTAGGAAGGTTTGTTGATGGCAGGACGTTTGACTTAATTAATTGATGTCCGCCGTGAAGCCGAAGCGGTTTTTCTTTTTTACACGCCCTTTAACAGCGGCCTTTTCCGCAGCTGATGCGGCCAGTAGTTGCCCCAGAGCATGTCGCAAATCAATTTCATAATTGAGACAAACTCATATCAGGGAGGAAGACAAACGAAGATGAGGGTGGCTGAGGTAGGGAATCGATGTAATGATGGCCAATCTCGGAATTAAAGGATTGAAGCTAATACAGTTGTCAGACACGGTTTTGATGAATATTGACTGTGCGTGCCGGTCCGTGCGCTAGGTCTCTTCTGCTCCGTATATAGACAGAAGTGATTGATGGAGGACGCTGCTTGAATTGTCATCAAGTACAGCAATTGCCTTCCCAAAAAAAAAATTAATAATAATAATAAAGCCAAACCCAAACCGTTTTACAGCGGTTGACCTAATTATGGATTCATCCCTGTAAATATGACAGGATCTACGGGCTGCTGGCTGTTGCCTAGGCAGTATAGTGGATAATACCTTCCGAAGCCAGGCCGGGCTCGTAAGTGCAATAAAGTCGGTTTATTTATGAATCCAGGCTCACATTCCCGCAGTGCTTCGTGGTCCTCAGGCCTGCCCCTGCTGACTGCCAGCTCCGACACGTTCAACAAACAGCCCCCCCCACGCTAGGGACGAGACACTGTTTATGCTTCTGCCGTATCCCAACTGCCGCCGTTCCCTTTTACAGTCAACCAGGCCGGGAGAGCTCGAACTGTCGAACGCAACCGGAAAAAAAAAACAAACGCCGCCAAAAGTGTGCGCGCTCAGCGCAAATGCGGACGATTTGTCTTTCGCGAGTACTGAGGAACTGTAAGCGTGTGGCGCGCTGCTGTTTTTGCGGGCTAAAGGCTCATTAGTGTGGGAAACGGGAGACGCCTCTCCTGGTTTTTTTCTTCAGACTTGAGCTGGTCGACGGTGCCATTGAATTTGTTATCAGCCCAAAAAATGTGTCACACTGAATTCAACTGGTTTTTAATAGGCCTGTGATGGGAGAGGTGAGGTCTGGCAGGGCCTTTTTTATATAAAAATAAAAAAACATTCGCAAATTTCAAGATTTCAAGGAGATACAATTTCAAGATTGTGCGATGTTGTACGCATGGATTGTCCGATGAGTTCTGACACACACAATGGCTTTCGCTTGCCTGCTTTACAGGCTAATTTACTTTAAAAAAAAACACACATCTGTAATTAAAGGGATTGTGGGATTGCTGCATCTGTTCCTTATTCTTTTTTAATTCCAGTTGAATTAACCGATTCATGCCTGAGAAGCTTAAAAACCTGGGCCGGGGGGGGGGGGGGTGGGGGGGGGGCGAACGGAGTGAATTAATTAAAGGGCCACGGCTCGGCACTCCCCATTGGCATTCATCTCCAGAACTGCCTCATCTGCTTCGAATGAACCTCTGTCAGCCGCAGAAACGGGTTGCCAGATTTACTGAATCAATTTACATGTGGGGGCGAGCGAGGGAGAGTGGGGCTGCTCGTCCCCGGCCGGGTTTCCATTAGGAATCTCGCGGCCGTGCCTCGCTGGTGGGCTTTTCAGCAGCTGTTTAAATCTGTTTAGCATGCGGGCGCGTGAGAAAAGGGTGATATCAAAGGCTAAACTTCATCTCCCCGGGCTTCTCAGCCCCCCCCCCCCCCCCCCCAGACTCCGGGAAAACCGCCGGTGACATATTCCTGCTCGGTGAGCTCCGCTTTTCAGAAAGCGACTGGCAAACAGGGCTCGGCGCCTCGGAATAACGGACGGGACGGGACGGGGCGTCTCTATAGAGGTGTGCCGACTATGACCCAGTCTAAGGCAGAGAGCCCTAATCTGCACTGTGATGCTGGAATTTTATGTTGTCCTTTATTAACAGGTTGAGTGGAAATGTCTTGGGGAAATGGCTTGCCTATTTAAAGTGGTGGTGTTACTGATTTTAAAAAGCCTTTCTCATAAATGGGTAGATCAGCAGGTGTAGCTTTAGATTAATGTTGAATGGCATTACAAAACTTTTATAGATAAACTTTGTTCTCCATATTTGTTTTGCCCTACATGTAGAGTACATTAAGTGTTTTTTTGGGGGTTTCTGCTCATCAGTACTATATTGAAGGTGAATTATGAATTTTGTATTCTCTCCAGATAAATAGGTATGATGACATCTACTGAATGATTAGTACCGCCTTGTTATTGGCTGCGTCTGGGTCAGGAAACCTCTGATGCTAAAAGCCAGTCAGTCATTCAAACAAGCAGTCAGCCAGTCACAGTCAGTCAATCAGTCAGGCAGACAAGCAGTCAGCCAGTCAGTCAATCAGTCAGTCGGTGGCCTTCGCGCCTGTAGACAGTGTCCTTGACTGCTGCCATTTCGAAGATAACGGTCTGATCTCTGAATGTCACCGCTCTTTCTGGTTAGAAACTGATAAGGTCTCTCTCCACAAGCCTTGTCTAAAGGCTTGGCCGCGGCTCGGGCAAAGTATCAAAGTATCAAACGTTTGTTTTATAAAGGCGCGGTTGAAGAAGATCTATCACACAGTGTCGTGCCTTGCGCCCAGGTACGTGAGGGGTTGTGACGTTAGTCATCCCTGAGCTGGGAAGACTGTGCGGACGTGCTCTGATATCGGGATGAGGATAGCTCGGATGCTAGGTGAGGCGGTCCTGGCCCATCTTATGTTCCGCTTTAGCTATTCATAATCCACTTAATGTACCCATTTAAAAAAAATAGATTAGATTTCAATGGGGTTGCCAGCAGAAACAAGCTGTTCTTTATTCCTGGCTATAAAAACAAAAACAAGCAAACAAAAAAAAAAAAAAAGTCGGGCCTGGTTTGTGGGGTTGCACTTTTCGCTGAGGTGAAAACACACACCAGTCAGAAGTGGGTGTTCTTTTCATGGCCTTTTCGCCTTGTCACTCTGATATGGGCTCTGTAGATGCTACAATGTCGAGGTTTTTGCCCAACTTTGTGCATTCGTTTGTTCTTATGGAAGAAAAACCAGGGGTTTGAAGATGCTATAGTAGGTACGCAAGTCCCCATTTGACTGACAGCTCCGGTGTGTTTGTATCATTTGGAATGTCCATGTTCTTCCCTCTGCATAAAGACATCCTGTCTAAATACTTTTTAGGGCTTCGTCAGCTTTTATTGGACAGTACAGTGTAGAGAGACGGGAAGATTGTGGAGCGAGAGAGAGGGAGAGACATGCGACAAAGGTTGTGAGGTCGGATTCCAAACGCCGACAACGCACGCGACTCGCAGTGAGCATGTTGCTGGTGGTCTTACAGGCTAAGCCACTGAGACACCAAAGACGTCCTGTCTAATATTGTCTAGGTGCCAGCTCCCACTTGCAAAAGTTGTATTTTCTCTCGAGATTTCCTGGTTAAGTAAAGGTTGAAAAAGTACGCAAGATCGCTTGACGTTATGAGAAAATAGTCATTGCAAATGAACAGATGAAAATGGGAGCAGATATTATGCACAATATCTGCCCCTCCCCCCCACACGAGGTTATGCAAAATAGCCTATATCAGACAGACACACAATATTATGAGCATACTTTCATAATGGTGCTCTTTCCTTTTCTCTTCTTTGGCTTAGAAGATTCCATGTCACAACCTTGATTAATTATGGAAACGGCTGTATGCTTCCCGGTGGTTTTATTTTTTATGAATTTATTTCCGTGGGTGCAGCGCTCTGAGTGTGGATCTTCACGCTGGGTTGAGTGACATTCCTGGTGCTAATTGGCACATTTGCAGCAGTTTTCCACTCAGAGGGTGAGAATTTTCTCAAGTAACTTTCTTTTTTTTTTGGTATAAATACGTCAGAAACCACAATTAACATGGCTACAAAGTTACAAGAATGCACGTCTGTAATGATCTCCACGGCACTTTTGGAACGAAGGTGGAATATCGGCGTTCCCGTTCTGGGGTCCCCACCGTGTGTTAATGGATTCAGATCCCACTGCTGATTATGGTCGTATCCATGTTTTTACAGCAACTCTGAAATGAGCTTGGGTTGTGTTCATCATTACGTCTGGACTCTGCACAGTAATAAAAAGCATATTGACATTACGAGATGCCTTCATAAGATGGTGATAATATTTATCCTTCCTAATTATGTTTAGAAGCCCCTTTAGATCTGAGTGAACACAATCTAACACCAGCCAGAGCTTAGTACCTTAAAGCCTTGTTCTATATTAATTAAAATTTAAGCTTATGTTAAAGTTCATTAATGAAAAATACATTATCCAGAGCTGTGTCTGTTGGGTGTGTTTTAGCAGCTGCATTACTGCATGTGAAATGTAGCCTAGCTCACAGTAAACTTGACTGAATCCCAAGAGCCTGGAGATTATGCGGAAACGGGGAGAACACGCGCATACAGTATCTACACCATCTCTCTCTTCTTACTCTCTCTCTCCCTCCTTGCCTTGAATGACAAATTAGATGGTGCAGATAACCTGGTTGGTGCAAAGGAAGCTGTTATAATCTGTCATTCATCCACTGACGATTTGCACATCTCCTGAAAGACTGTAATTTTTCACTTACTCTACACCCCCCTCCGCCCGGTCACAGGGTGTCATTGCTGTGTAACGCTCACTAAAAGCGCTGCTTTTTATGCTTTCTGCTTCGGCTTGCAAATATTTCTCTCTTGACACAGAAATTGCCTGCCGCCACCTCCCCCCCTTTCCCCCACCTCCACCATCCATGTTTTTTCCTGAGGATCTGCGTCTGACGTGAATTACTGTTTGAGAGAAAGCGATCTTGTCATTGCGGCCGCTCCTTTCTCTGCCCACTTTTGAGCCAGACTAATGCTGTATCAACTCTAGGACTGATTCAATTTCATATTTCAACGTGCGAGTGTATTTTAGCGTTGAGCGCAAGACGTCCCTTCAGCCATCCCTCTCCAGCTGCAGAGCTTATATTGCTGGTATCGGCAGCAACACCGACAGCTTCATTGATTTGGATGTTATTAATGGTTCATATGTTTATTTAAATAAGAAATAACATTTTCAAAATGTAGTGGAATCGAGAATAATCCATAAATCAGACAACTGTGTTAATTGTAATTAACTATTATGATTAAGTTTGTGCATTCTGTACAAATAGATGTTTTAATCGGGAATAATTTTATTGTATCAGGCTATGTGTTCAGTCTGTACAGTAAGACACATTGGTAAGAAAAATGTACTTGCCACCAAAGTGCATTGATCACGAGTGGTTCAATAAGCTTTTTTCTGGAGTAACGAGCAGGAAATGTTTCATAGAACTACAGAGACCTTTTTCTTAGTTTTTCCTTTATCAGGTTATTTTGAAAACTGATAAATGGGGAAAAATGTAAGAAACACAAAAAAGGAAGAAAAAAAAAAAAAAAACCTTAAAGACCTCAACCCAGATCTTAGACTGCAGTGCTTCCAATGTTGAACTCTGGTGAAGTGGCTTGTTATTGGTTCTGATCGGGGATCATTTTTGATTCTGATTGGCTGATTACATTGGGAAGCGCAGATGGTTGAGGACCTGCCCACTCACTGCAGGGGAACGTAATAACGAGCCGTCCTTGTGCTGAAGTTCACGTCCGATATGAATTCCAAGCTTGCTTCAGGGAGACGGGTACGGAGCCGCAGAAGTGGTGCAGGTACTCGGGCGGGAGTTTGGGCGCTCTTATTTAGGTGCCCGACCCCCATCGATCACACTGACGTGGTCAGAAAACATCCCAGTTAATCGGGGATGCAGGAAGTGGGTTAGCTCTTCTCGTTACCGTGGCGCCGGGTGTTCAGGGGCTCTATGAAGGATACATATAGTGTGGAATTAACACAGGGCCTCGGCAGCCTTTATTTCACGCCTCTTTTTACTTATTTATTCATATTTTTGTTGTACTAGCCCATTCCTCAGCTCTAGGGTCAGAACTGAAATGAGGGTTGACTGTACTCCCACCCCCTTCGTCTCTGAGAGCTTCCGCACAGCGAGTTTTTCACCGCGTGTCTGCGTGTCATGTCAACAGCGTTCATCCGGCTTCGTGGACATTATTGCTTTCAGCCTCCGCGGGTTTTAGCGGCTTTAGTGCCACTCCGACAGATAGGCAGACACACGCGGGCGTTCGTAATCAACGCCGCCGCGCTATTGGACAGGGACGCGACCGAACGACGGCCATCAATGAAGCGGATGACAGATTCATTATCTCAAGACACAACAACTGGCCTTTGGGGCTACCGCTCGCACGGTTTAACCCTGACTGAAATGGATTAGAAGGACGCACTGCGGTTGAGTTTTCGCGTATACGGCGTTGCGTCCTGCGTGTAAGGTAACCCAGCCTAGTCTGAGCTCTTGGTGGCAGGTGACGTACATCAAAGTGCTGTCATAACTGATAACATTCTCATCGGTCTCGCTTATGTTATTGATATTTTGCTTTGTAGAGGTTGACGGGGATGTTGCTAAGAGCTCATTGTGCCTCTGTTTCCTGTTAGTCTGCGTATTACATTGCTGACCTGAATAAGAGGCTTGCGTTCCCTTAGTTTTTTTTCTTAATTTTTATTTGTTTTCCTGTCTATGATACCAGAAAGAAACATGAAAAACTGTTTTAAAACGAGTCCAAAAAGGATGCCACCTTAAAGCTACGCATTAGGTTCTAAATTCTAAAACACACAATGGCCTGTGCAGTGTTTTTGTCATGCTTTGTGCCTTAATGTAGGGGATGATACTAATTTGCTCAGCAGATGTGTTTAAGCGCGGATTTGGCGCAGCTGCTCACAGCGTTTTTAGTTCGCAGAGACCTTTCCCGTGCCAGCTTGCAGCGGGATTCCCGCGCGGAACCCGCACGGCATGCGACGTCGTGGCGGGGTTCGCTGTACGACCCCCTGCCTGGCTCATATTGATTGCGGTATTTAAAATGAAGTTAGTCGTGGAGTCCTGCAGGTTTTTTTTTACCTGTGCGTGCCAGAGGTGGGTGGGGAGTGTGTGTGTGTGTGTGTGGGGGGGGTTACAGGAAGCCAGAGGGGAGGGGGGGGTTGTTGTTGTGGTGGTGGTGGGGCTCACATGGTGTTAGAGGGACCCCCCACTGGAGCCAGCCTGAATTTTCCAGCTGCGGCCATCTGCGAGCCTTCTGAAGCACTGCCTGGAGGTCGAGTTTCGGGGAGGGAGTCCAGCCGGGCCGGTAGGGGGTCCAGTACTCCACCGCTCCTGCGGGGCGGGCCCCCGCTACACCGCAGGTTTCACCGCAGCCCGCAACTCCTTCTCCTCTAGTCATTAGACATTAGAGTGCCCCAGATCCAGCTCTCTCTCCACTGCAGCAGAACCGCCCGGGTGTGGGAGGGACGGATCCTTCTAGAACCCCTCTTCCCCGTTCAGTCACACTGCCAGGAAACTGAACACACGGTAATGGACCCCTGCCTTCCCCCCCGGTGTGCAGTAAATTCATATTTATGGAGAAACGTACGTGCCAGGACCCCCCCCCCACACCCCCGTTTTTAGGGGCTGCCATATTTCTTCTTTTCTGCCTTTTTGGTGTGATTAAACGAGGAAGGACTATGTAGGTTCAGTTTAACGGGAGTGATGGTCTCTCCACGCACTTCAGCCAGAACAAATGGCCTATAGTCCTGCTCTTTTCACCAGAGACGATTCACTCTCACAGTATTTACACTCTAAACCAGGCCTGACAAACCAAACCCTTTTGGACGTGCTTTTTTGGTTGGGGCTTTTCTGTGCCTCCCAGTCCAACCCGGAGAGGCCAGGTGGCTTTTCAACCGTTTTATATTTCAGGTGACAGGTGATTGTAAAGAAAAGAAAAGGCTGAGTGATTTCATTGGAAATAAAATAAAAAATTAATATTGGCCAGAGAGCCTTTGTTCTGCATGAACTCCAAAGAAGTGAATAGCTAGACTTTAATGTCCGTCCTCCACCAATGTTTGAGGTTTTTCACTAATTTCGTTCAGGTTCAGAGATGCTATTACATGTAGTCCTCGGTCACGACAGGCACGCTTCGGGGCTCGCTATAAATTGTGCTCCCTCTCCCTTCTCTCTCTCCTCAGTCGTCACGCTCGGTAACGTCACGGCAACAAAAATGACAGTCTAGCATACCTCCATCAGCAAGAGCATTCAAGGTCATGTCTTTTGACTGAGGGCCTGTGACAAATCCGCTGGAGCAGCTCACCCTGTCTTTGGCCTTATAAATAACGGCGAGACGGAAGGAATCGGTAACAAGCAAGCCCTGCCGCAGCTCACAGGAGTATCACAACAAAGCCGGCTCTCCGTTAGCCCAACTGCGCGTGTGATGACAACAGTTACCACGATGAATCTGACAGCCCGACGGTCTCCGTGGAAATACCAAGCGCAAATTAAAGTTGGATGTATGGAAGGTGCAGGATCCCAATGTTTTTTTTTTTTTAAATGTTCCCTGAAGAGGGAAAGTGATAACCATCAATTATCTACCATCACTCCTGGATAATGAGCGGTCTTTTCTGAAGGTACAAAAGTACTCATGTGAAGTGTTGTTATGGAGTGTCATTGCGTGAAGCGGGGAGAGCAGTATCTGCTTGTGAGGTGTGGTAATTCTGAGCAGGTGTGAAGTTTCTTTAGAAATCTGATAGGAACTTTGGAAACGCACTAGTTATCTGGTTTTAGTGTTATTGTTTCAGGAACATATAGTAAGGTACTGTTCTGTGAAATTATATAAAATAGGTGTATTTTGATTTCGGCAACATAATACGGGGTCTCTGTGTCCACGCATAGAAGATGTTGGCTCTTTGTCTTGCCAAAGGCAGATCAAATTTGTATGGGAGCCAGTGTTGGTGAACGTCGACACCCGAGACGGGCTGTTCACATTGAGAGATTTAAGGCAAACCATTCACATTCATAAAAAAACAACCATCTCAGAAAGCAGAACACGGAACACAATGCAATATCAGGATTCCGTTGGAATTTCAAAGGCGCTGTTTGCTCAAATAATTCGTCCAGAACAAGAGCCGAACAAGACGCGTATAATGTTGACTCCGGCTACTTTGCTGGTCCTCTAATCCTCTTGTGCCTTTCAGTGTGAAAGGGAGTGTGATTGAATGGGGGAGTGAGGGGGCGTTACGGTCCGTATGACCGCTTCCTCCTTCCGCGATCGTTTGTTGGGCCATGTACTAGCTTGCTGTTAGAACAGGCTCACATTACACACGGCTAGTGCTATTATGTGATCCCGACTCTTGTGCGGTTTTAATCTTCATATAGCCAACCACTCCTATACCTGACCTGAAAACCGCTGTATTGTGTTACCGTGGCGTTTACGCTTCCGTTGAGTTTAGCCCTCTCAGAACAGCCTCTGTTTGTCCTCTGTATGGTAAGAGAGAAAAAGTACCCCAAAGTCTTGCATCTGAACTGGATTTTTTTAATGTTTTGCTTCATAGACATACAAGGCTGTACATGCACATGTATACAGACACACACATGCACACAGACACACACACACACACACACATGTACACAGACACATGTACATACACACAGACACATGCATGCACACACACACACACACACACACACACATACACACACACACACACGTACATACACACACACACACATGTACACAGACACACGCACATGTACACAGACACACGCACATGTACACAGACACACACACATGTACACAGACACACGCACATGTACACAGACACATGTACATACACACAGACACATGCATGCACACAGACACACACACACACATGTACACAGACACACGCACACGCACACGCACAGGCATGGACAAAAAATGAGTTCACACGCAGGTATCGCATCCACCTGAAACCCCCCGTCTCAGCTATGTCTCCTGTCCTATTCAATCACACGCCATTGAGACCCGTAGCTGGTTTTAACTCGACCCGGCAACGGGTCCTGAGCGGTGCCATCAGTCCGACGCTGAAAACCAGTGACTCCTCGACGTGGCGGCGTGACAGTTGGTTAGCACAGCGACGGTGACAGTAAGGAGCCGGGCCGGTGCGCTCTTATTGATCGCGGGCGTGCTTCTCGTCCCCTGACGCCATCGCTCACCGGCGCGTTTGGGCACTCACGTCCCGCTGTGGTCTGTCCTCAATCTCTCTCCCCCCGCCCGCGTCCCGTACGGAGCCCGATCCTTCATGTCCCACGTCGCCCGCTTCGCCGTCTCCTCCTTAAAGCCCATAATGGTGCGCCGCGTCTCGCCCCGGCCGTGGGCCTGAATGATAGACCGGAGGCCCGACTTCCTGCGGTGACATCGTTATTACAGAGCGAGCGAGAGAGAGAGATCGTGCGGTAAGGCAGGAACGTGTTCAAAGCCCGGCCGCGCGGGAAACATCAAACAGAACGCCGTCGGGAAAAGGCCTGTGATCCACCCTCGCTCGAAGCCAGACGATGGCGGCTTGCCCCTTGTTGCTCAGCGTTCTGAGAAAACTCCTTCTCCAGGCACCCAATGCTTAATACTACGCCTTTATCGAATCGACTTAACCGTACGAATGTCACAGGCCTTCCCGACTGGACTAGGCACGCAAACAGTGCCACTGTCACATGAATGAGGCAACAGTCTTATTATTGTAGTTTATTACAGAATTCATCTTGGTTCATTGATATTTACTGCGCTTTAAGCTCCTCGTGAATGCAGACTCCGCAGAGCCTTGGGGATAAAAACATTTTCTACAATACATGTAGATATAAGTATATACGTCCAGAGTGACTGATGCTGTTTATAAACGTCTGTAATTTATTTCTTTTTTTCCCGCCCCCTGAGGGTGAGCGTTATTTTTCAGTGTATCCGACGTGTCGGTGTGTTTTTTTTTTTTTTTTTCTGGCAGCGTGTGAGTGTAGTTATTACGGCAGGCTGTTTTCGGGGCGCCCCTCCGAGTGACTGTTCTGAAATGGGTGCTGTCGGGGGGGGGGGGGGGGGGGTCCCTAATCCGATACCTGCCGAGGCGGGGATGCGATCTCATCGTTCTCCCTCCTCATTGCACCGACATCGGCACACTGCCACCGCCGACATCGAGATAATTACCCCACTGTAAGGGCAGTCTTAGCACATGAGCTGCATGACTACTTGGAATAGACCACCACCCCCCCCCCACCCACCCATCCACATTCCTGTTCCCATTAGCTTTACCCTATGACCACCTACTCCACCCAGCTTCTTGTCCAGACCATGGTCACCTCACGCCTGGACTACTGCAACTCCCTGCTCGCAAGCCTACCGGCCTGCGCCATTCTGCCTCTTCAACTGATCCAGAATGCAGCTGCCCGGCTTGTGTTCAACCTCCCGAAACATTCCTGCTCCAATTAGCTTTACCCTATGAGTATATATATGGTCCCATAGTCTCTGGAATTCCTAGTCTTGTAGTATCAGAACTCAGATACATTTTCTGGGCCGCAATCTTTTTCTGGAATAGGGCGCATCTTAAAACTACTGAAAATGGCCGCCGCGCTGTTTGCCTCTGCCCGTCGCCGCTGGTTACAGCGTTGTGAAAACTTCCCCGCGAGGTCTGTGAAATGGTTTCCGGGATTGACGTTCGTTTATTTTCTCTTTTATATTCATTAGAAAGTCACTGTTCTGGCGCGGCGCTGCATTGCTCATGGAACAGTATATTATCAAGGTGTGCGCTACCTGCTGTAGCTGAGTATGTGAATAAGCCTTAGTGGCGGTGTGATGTTTTTTTTCTCTGATATATAAAATTTATGCCATTGCTTTTAGTTTTTGGTATTTTCCAGGCAGTGAAAAAAAAAATTTCTTCCCCTTAAATCTTCTTAGCACATTGACCAATAAGCCGATCTATAGAAGTCACGTGATACGGTGAGCCCTGTCGTTCTGTCATACACCAGTGATGCAAGACAAGTGAAAACTGCTTTTTTTTTTCCTTCTCCATATCAGTAGTATCATCGTATAATCTTAAATCTGTTCCATATTGGTCTATATGGGCATAATGCCAGGGACAACAATTAAAATCAGTGATAAAATAAGACATTGGAGGAGCGTACGGTTCCTCTTTTATTCCCGATCGCTTTGGTTGCTAATGTTCTGGTGTGTAATACTTTTGAGAAATGCTCTTGCTTGGACATGGACACGGTCTTGCTTGGTTGTCCGTCTGACTTTTCGAGTTCATGGCGCGCCAACCTGGTCTTAATGCTAAACCAAATGTGTAAAATACTGCACGTTTATGATTGTACTCTTTCCACACCAGTACTAGCGTAGAGAGGGTCAGTTGGGCCTAATGCGATGATACCTGTACCATGAGGAGCAGTAAAGGGAGAGATTAAAATGAGTACAATGCAGATTGTTAATTTTTATAGTTATAATTGAGTTAATATGGGTATTGACATTTGCCATGTTGAGAATCTACCATCATTCACAGTTTATATTAATGCGTGGATATGCAGAGGGATTTCTTATTGCTGACTCAGGTCTTCTTCCAATGTCTCTGAAGGGAGCCGGTATGAGAAGGCGGTACTTGGGACTACATTAATTTTAGCCTGAATCACAGGGATATTATTGGAGTCATTATTCTTAGGCTGCCTTTTTTTTTTGCAATTTGCCAAATTCTAATCCTCCTTTTTTGAAGCGTGTTGTTTTTTTTTAATGAGCTTTTCGTGAGAATTTTCCAGGACATCTCGCTGTGGGAGTCCGTTCAGGTGGCTCATGACGGGGCAGGTTATATATGCTGAGCCGTCTGAGGAAGCGAGAAAAAGAAAGCACAGACTGCTCAGCCGGTGTGTCGTCTTTAACCAGAGGCCTTTCCTGGATGGAGGTATTGCTGTCTGCCGACTCTGATCCAACGCGTTCTGTCGTGGAAGACTTGGAATAGCAGTGTGGGCCTTTACAGGAAGTAGGGGCTGAGAAGTAAAAACCATATCCTGGGGGTAGTAGGGTGTCGCATTTGTTTTTGCATTTGTTGCAATGTAGCCTACCTCCACAAAGGTGGATTCACTAACTAACAATACAACTGTACCTTCCTCCTGACCTTGGAAGAGTACAATTTGTTCTCAATCACCCAATCTGCCACGCCCTGCCAAATCCACCTACTCATCACTTTATTTTTTTAAAAACAGCAGAATTCCAGCCCATCGCTGCACCCCCCTTTATGTAGCTGAAGACGCAAGGATTAGCTCTCCTATAAAACACGCAACGTTAGCTTCTGCTCCAGGCAATTTACCAATTAAACTCACGGAATTGAATGAAGGCGCTCCGTGCGCAGCCTGTGCAGGCAGACAGAGGGCACCTGATTGTCTGGAGGGAGAATCTGGTGCGCATTGAGGCCCAGATGTTCTGCTGGCGGAAAGCCTAGGTGCTGCCGACGATTACACACCGCCGCGCAGGTAGGTCTGCCAGCAACAGTCGGTGCGACAATGATTCAAATTGGATACTCCACCGCAGGGCTCATCTATGCGCTAGAACAGTGCCTTAACGGGACGGGTCTCCCGGCAGCCCCATAACCTCGTTCCCTCACCACTCGGCGGCGTGCCTTCATCAAAACGCCGCCTCTTTTAGTACATCCGTCGTCACTTGAAGAGGGGAATCGGTGTCTCTGGGAAAAACGTAAAGGAGACAAACGCAGCTTGTCTTTCATTATCGCTACATCCTGAATTAATCAGAGACGGAGGGAGGGGGAAAAAAATGGCATTTTAGCGGCATCTGCGATTAATTTTTCAAACTGTTGTCTTCGAAGATTAATCTCACAGTTTCCCTAATTAATTCACGATACAAAAAGCCATTGCATTAGCCAAACAAAAAAGATGAATCGCCTAAACAATTAAATTTTACGGTGTGTCTTGCCAACATTTATGCACACTTATTTCAAACTCAGGAAGTATGGGCCTGTCCTTGCTGTGTTGATCTTGTCGAGGCCAAGCTAGGCCAAGGAAGATCTCGAATATGGTATTTGTTTTCATTCTTTCATTTTTATTGCTCTGCCATATACTCTTCTCCGACAGCTTTGAAGGAAGTCACATGACTGAATAAGGACTTTGATACTGGGGTTTAGATGAGGCCCAAAGTACATTTACTTCCAGAATAAAACGCTAACCAAAATTAAATCCTTCTCATGGACTGTACCTCTTTTTTTCATTCTGATCATAAATTTGGTTGAAATAGCCTACTAAATTTAGATGCATTTGAATTTGAAGTCCCGTTGAAAAGGTTTAATCCAGTTGAGCGTTGGCGGATGCATTTCCTCCTGTCATATTACTTTTTTCTTTTTAAAAAAATATTGTCTGGGACTTTTTGCTTCTCTGAAAGCATGCTTGTATCTTACAGTACGGCGCATTGATGATTCCTTTAAATGGAGTTAAACCAAACGCTGACAAACTACAATCCGTTTGTCTACTTAATCTTCTTCTGATCTGTCAGTCCTAACTTCTGGAGGCTGGTGCTATTCCAGTGTGTGGGTTTGTGGTACACAGCCATCTGAGACCTGCAATAATGCTGATTATTGTAATAATTTTCATTCACCTGTGCTCAACTCTATAAGTATGTTGTATAGTTTCTGAGGACATTTTCCGTGTTCAGATACAGATGGTTTGCCATTTTTCAACCCGGGCCTTATTGAAAGGTTGTTTCCCATCATTAATAACCGTGCATAGCACAACCTCGCTGAGTTACCTCTTTTCTAAAAGGAGATTTATTGTGGTTTTTGAAGGCTGAACTTTCCCCATTTAACCCCATTGAAAGCCGCTGAGAAGCTGCGGTGAAAAGGTACATTTCTTGATAATAAATAAAGCCATCAGTGAGGTTGCGTTATGCACGATTATAAATCACGGGAAACGACCTTTAATTAACGTCTGGGTTGAAAAATGGCGAACCGATCCTTTAATCAAATGACAGCTGATAAGTGAAATGGTATGCGGTAGCAATGCAATTATTATTATATTCATAAAGTCTAACATTGCATGGACAAGTTGCAATGGCTGCCTTTGTTGACTACTAGTATATAAAATTAACTTTGTTTTCTAGAAATTCTAGCTAGCTTATTTTGTATTGATTTATGTTTTTACCTTGTAGGGAACCCTTGCCTGTGTTTTAGCAGATATTTAAATTGAGACAAATTAAAAATGAAAAATTAGCATTTGAAGTGAATTCCAATCCTGATCATAATTGTAACTAGGTGTACAGCCATTGACCTCCAATATCAAAGATTTTTTTTTTTCTTCCCACTGCTGTGGCATTAATTACTGTGTGTTGCGCAGAGGATGTTGTACAGAACACTAATTAGCAGTAACCTTGAGAATTGAAAATGCTCGCGGGATTGGCTAAATGACACACAGTGTAAATAAATCTGCAATGTGCGCTGGGGTAATGGTGACACAGGGGGAAGACATACTTCTAATGATTTAAGTGCTGCGTCTTTTTTAAATTTTTATTTAAATCTCATTTTGCATCTCCCTGTGGATTGTTGGGAAATGAAAGGGTGTGAAATGCGATAACGAGGAATACTTGTTTGTGACCTGCGAAGGGGGCTTGGGAAGGGGTGTGGAAGAAGTGTAAATTTAAGCTGCCATTTTGTAACTTGCTGGGAGGCCAAAAAAAACGTGAAACTGGTAAATGCACTTGGGGCCACTCTTAATTTAACTATTAATCTTTTGATGTCACCATGATATCACATGATTTTCCCACGCTCTTCCTCAACTCTGCTTATTAAAACTAATTACAATGGATGGACCCATGGGAAAATTAAATCATGTGGAATCATGGATGTGCCAAGCATTTTTTAACTAAATACTTTCCTTGAAGGTCTTCTTAAAATAGGCAACTTGTTTTGTATTTTAGCTCCAATTAACTATACCAGCTATGAATCTACATTATTATTTTTTTTTTTTCCAACTAATTTGTTTGTTTGCTGTAAAGCGTTCATTGTGGTGCTTCCTGTTCCACCAGAGAGTAATTTCTCAGACCTCAGACAATAGGAACCAAGTGGCTGGAGACCGAGTATGAGGGACACATTTTACTGAAGCACCCCGGAGAGCTGAAACTTAGGGACCAGGCGTGGGTGGAGATTTAGGTTGAGGGCCATGTTGTAACTGAACCATACTGAGAAAAGAGAAGAGGAAAGACCTCGATCATTCACGCTGAGCCGCAACGAGCGGTCTCTCGGAGGGAATCATCGCTTCCGTGCTGTCAGCTCTGTGTCTTATCTAGGTCACAGGAATCAAGCTCTTCATGAGATGCATGGAGGCAAAAAGCGTTCTCTTTGAGCCTTTCTGACACTCAACACAAATTTGAATGGTACGAGGAGTAGTCATTATTTCCATGTCTCCTTACCGAACCTGATAAAAATCACAGGCAGCCAGGAGTCACGTCTGCTTTGATTAAACGTATAATAATTTCGCGGCCCTGAAGGAAGGTGTTTTTAGAATGGTGCTTAATCTCCTGTCACCGAAGGACCTCAGGAATAAGCGTGCTTGTATTTGATATCCCTGACATGTCGTTTGTGAATGGACGTGTAACTCCTCTGCACCTCTTAACACGTAAACCTCGTTAATTATTCATTCAGCGGAGAGCTCTAGAGGCCGGCGTGTAAAGCTGAGCCGCTGTGGTGACACATTCATCGCTCCACACTCCAGACCCGCGGTGTGGAATAAGGGAGTGTGTCAGGTTCCATTTGTGTGTACCTGTTTATTCAAATCAGGGACAGTTTAGCCCAGCAAATGGAACAAAATGGGATTTATGTGTAGAGCCGGCAAAGCGGTGCGGGATCTTCGCTCCGCAGTGCAGCAGCGGGATCACAATCGCAATGCTTTATTGTCTCAAAGCGAGCATCGCTTACCGCCGCCAACACGAGGTCGCGCTTTGCACCGCGTTTCCGAAAGAGCCGACCTCCCAAAATCCTCTGCTCTCGTTTGATATTCCGCCGCAAAGTGGCCCTGTTGAGGGATGGCTTTTCAATAGAGACCGGATAGGGCCGGAACCTTGTAAATTTCTGCTGTGACAACGAGGAGGACTGAATAATCTTGGCCAGTCTCCCCGGGGGCACACTGCTGAACGAGAGCGGGGCTCTGTCTTTTTCTGTCAGAGATGATCTCCAGTGCATTACCTGTCCGTCAAGTGAGAGTTCTCAGAGAGACACACAAACACACACACACACACAGAAAGACACACTTTCTCACACACACACACAGCTACACATACACACACACACACACACACACACACACAGCTACACATACACAGACACACACACACACGCACAAACACACACACACACAGAAAGACACACTTTCTCACACACACACAGCTACACATACACAGACACACACACACGCACAAGCACACGCACACACACAGAAAGACACACTTTCTCACACACACACAGCTACACATACACAGACACACACACACACACACACACACAGCTACACATACACAGACACACACACACACACACGCACAAGCACACGCACACACACACACACATAAAGACACACTTTCTCACACACACAGCTACACATACACAGACACACACACATGCACACACACATGCACACACACACACACACACACACACGACTGTTCTTCAGAACAGGGTGGGGGTGGGCGGCGGGTTGGGGGGTCTACGCGTGCTCTCCTCTGACACCCTGAGGCTTGTATGTTAGCGGATCCAGCGGCTCACCAGTAGGGGACAGGAGGGAGGAGCCGGGCAGCTAGGCCCTACGGAAACCCTGTGCGCCGCATTTTAAATGGGTCACGCAGGCAGCAGCGCATGCCGCGCATCATCGGAATTTCTGCTGCGTGTTGCGACGTGCGCGTCGCATTAAAAAGCATGGGGCCCATTATGCGGTCGGACTGCGAGGCAGCGGAAAGCACGCTGCCTCTGGCGGGGTAAAAGCACGCTGCGTGTGCGAGTACTCTTCAGGCACGGCGGCCAGAGGCTCACGCAGCGCCATAAGTCCTCCGCGGCGTTATATATCACAGTGGATTGGGTTGTCGTACACGCTCAGTTTTTCCCAGCGCTGCCGTTTCACTCTTGAATAACTCATGAGCCTTGTTGTTCTTATGTAAATGATCAAATGCGCCGCTGTGTGTAGCATACACCGTTGGGTGTGATGGGAAATGCAGCGGTAAACACGAGGGCCTGATGTACTCAGGCGTTTAGCATGCGAAAAACCTTTCAGCGCACGTAAAACTAATAACACAACTAATGATTGGTGCAAAACAAACACCGCGGCCAGTCATCGGTCGTGTTATTGGGTTCGCGTGTGCTAAAAGGTTTTGCGCACGCCAAAGGTCTTAGTAAATCAAGCCCTAAATTACATATTCCTGCATGCACACTCCTTCATGAAACTAGCTTGGCTCCTTCTTGAGTGATATTTAGTATCAGGCCTGGATTCAATCACATTTATCCATAACTTTGACTGCAAGTAAATACACGCTGTAAATAATAATAATAAATAAATAAAAATCACAAACACAGCTTGCCAACACCAATACTAACCCTCCAAACATTTATGAAGGGGAAGGCAGAAATTAACAACAAATGTTTTAATCCGCGGTGGTGTTTTTTTTTTTTTTTTAGTGATCGGACGAGGCAATGTTATCTTCACTAGGACAGGGCTGTCCTAAATTGCCCTGTCCCCCCTTTCGCCATCTTGACTCTGTAAATGTATCCCACATCTGTGGACTGAGACTCCCATTTGCATCCCTTTTGGACTACAATGGGGCTGTTCTTCTCTCTCACCGCCCCCCCCCCCCCCCCCCCCCCTCTTTCTTCTCTTGCTGGAAGGGAATATCAGTACTATTTTATTGCAGGACGGGGAGTATTAGCAAAGGTAGCCTAATGCCAAATGCGATTTGTTCTGTGCACTCCTGTTTGGAATGGTTCAGCTTGGCACAGGGCTACAGTTCCCCCCTGATGTTTTCGGGGGAGTTTGGATGTGATGTACAGAGCGAAAAAACCGCTGCAAGAGGTGTTTATGTGAAAATATTACTGGAGGAGCCCTCCTGCTGTTTTAATAACTGATACTGCTCCACCTTCTCTCTCCTGGCTCTAGCGTTCTCGGCACTGTCAAGCAGAGTTTGTGTTGTTAAAGTGTCAACACAGGTGTGGGTGTTTGCGTTTCTCGCCTTCACACTCACTGCCTGGAAACGCTGAGCAGTTTTGGAGGTGTTTTTAAGCAAGCCAATGTACGCCTGCATATCCTCATTCAAAACCTGCAGCTGCACTTGTCTGATATATCACAGGAATAATAGTCGAGGTACAGCCGTTATATGAACCGTACACCATAAGTACAAACAAGTACAGCGTACAATGTACAAAGGAAGCCTTTAAAGAAATGTGCTGCATGTTGCCTTTTAACATAGTGCTCAACATCCACAAAGTATATTTAAATTTTCTGTAAACCATGTCCAGGGATGAACTTTTTTACCCACTGGCCAGAGTGGCTTGTGGATTCTAAAAATCACCAGCCATTTTCAACATGTTACCTGCCACATTAACTTTTACAATATAACACAACCTGGTTGGTTACCTGCCAAAGTGGCTGCTAGAGTAGAAAATCTACCAGCCACAATCAAATTTTCACAGCACTTGGCTGGTGGCTGGTGTTAATTTCACATCTCAACCATGTCCAGAAGTATGCCGATACTATTCAGACACTCTCCTGATGGTTTGTGCTTTCTCTACCCTGCCAGGTATCATCTACACCACAGACATGCTTGACCGTGAGACCAAGGATTCTTATTGGCTGACGATCTACGCCACAGACCGCGGGGTGGTACCCCTTTTTACCGCCATCGAGATATACATCCAGGTGGAGGACGTCAACGACAACGCGCCCTTGACCTCCGAGCCGATCTACCGCCCGTCCGTCGTGGAGAACTCGCCCAGGGACGTGTCCGTCATCCAGATCCAGGCCCAAGACCCGGATGCCACCACCCACGGGGACCGCCTCTCTTTTCGAATATCCAGTGGCAACCCACAGAACTTCTTCGCCATCAACTCCAAGACAGGTAGGTCTTTTTGGCTCAGGATTCAGAGTGTGATGATGATGGTGATGATGACGGGGAGGCTAGCGATGGTCCATGACTGTATGTGTGTGTGTCAGTGTGTGTGTGTGTGTGCGTGGTAGGTTTTCGGCTAAGCTTGGGTGCCTGCTCAGGATTCAGAGTGATGATTATGATGATGGGGAAGGCTAGTGATGGTGCATAGCTGAAATTACAGCGTGCGGTGTGTGTGCGGTGCGTGCGTATATATTATTTAGTGTGATGGATGTCGGTCTCCTCCCCCTGTGTTAGAACCCTTACAGGTCCGGACCACCGTCTGCCTAAGCGTTGCTCTCCATTACCTTGGGCTGGGGGTCGTGTGTTGCCCTTGAAATCAGGAAGAGTGCTGTTTTCAATCAAGTCTTTCAGGGAAAGTGATGGGGAGAAACAAAAAGAGAATCCGGGCTATTCCTTAACTTAATTACACGAGCGCCAAGCTGCGGCTCTTTAACACAAAGGAGTGTAATTTTTTGTCGCACGGGGTCCTCGCTCGCTCCCTTCTTCAGCGAGTCCGGGGTTCATCGGGTTAGAGAGACGAAAGATAAAAAAACATTCACCACCGGCTGTTTATGCACAAACTGGAAAATGTTTCCTCTCAGGATAATTACACATTTACCTTTTCCTTGTATACAGTAATTACTAAGCAGCGCCACTTTGAGACTTAACTTACAATATTCAATTGCCTGAGAATGAACTCAGAGTAAACGCAAGCTAACTGCAATTTAACCGGCCCGCTCTTTGCCATGAATTTGAATGTGTAACTTGTATATTGCGATGCTGCGGGTTGGAAAAGGCTTTCTTCTGCTTTCAGACAGTGACCTCTTTCAAGATTTTATCCAGAGATTTCTTGCCGTGGGAAGGCTGCTTAGATTTATTTTGTATGCGTTTCATGCACTTGAAGTACTCCACATAGGCTAGCTGATGAGACGCATGCGGCTACAAGGCACCTCCAAATATAGACTATGACAAGACGGTGTGCGCAGCCTGCAACAGATAGAGCGCAGAACATCTGAGCGTAAGGACCTCTTTAGGGAATACTCTTACATACTGCTTATGCATTCGAGCTCAGGAACAAAAAAGCTGAGGCATTCTTTGGAATGGGGGAGTTTGGCACCATTGATACTTCATGGTTGCGTCAATGCGCAACAATCACGTTTTTTTTTCCTTCTTTTTTTTAGCAGAGCCTTTTTTTAGTTATAAAATTTAGTTTTAAAACGTGTGCTTGTGCAGAAGGCCCGTGCTCATTTTTATTTGTATTTTTTTTCATGATCATATTTGTGAATCTGTGAGAAATGGAAGATTTTGGAAAAATCGTATAGTGTGAAGATGGAAAAAATAAGGTTTTTAAGAGACGACAAATATTGAATCAGGTCAAATTGACCCGGAACATAATATGAGGATTAAGGGTGGAAGCAGGCATGTGCTTAACGTGTTCCTCGTGGTCAGCGTCCGTCCCAGCATGGGAAACCGCATGTGGAGCACTTGGAGGCATGTGTTGGCAATTAGCGTGCGCATTGCTTTAACATCAGAGGTCTTTCATACTGAGACAGCAGTCTCAATACAAATAACTCATGCCCTTTAATCCTTTAAGATCACAAATGTGTGATAAGAATCTTCTTAACTGAACGTTCTAATGCTGATGTAACAATCACTACTGGTAGTTGAAAGCAATGGAGTTCTAGAACACTGACTTACAATTGCAGAAACAAACAAAAACAAAAAAAAACATTCCAGAAAACCCTTCAAAGGGTTCTTCTCCATAACATCAGCACGTTTCAGTACAGCAAATCTGGGATGCCATGTTTGCACATCCTTATCCATGGCCTTTGCTGAACGGATCTTGTATATTTACATTACCTGTGCGACTCCAGCTCTGCACTCTTCATGAATCAGCCTGACCAATGATATTGCCTCCAACGTCCCGTACACCTCTGACTCGATTCAATCTTATGCCTTTCTCTCAATATTTCTGCCTTTGTCATCTTCTCTGTGTCCCTCTTTTCTCTGACCATCTCTTCCACTTCCCCCCCTCCTCTATTTGTCTCTCCCTCTCCTGACGCTCCCCAGAGATTTGCTGAATATTTCATTCTCAAACGCTGGCTGCATTATAAAATTTGTATTATTAGTGACTTTTTAGTTAATCTGTTTCCAGCTCGAGTAATTTGCTTGGTTTTTGGGGAAGGAAGATGGACAGACTAGAGAGTTTATTAAAGATCCTGGTCTCATTCTGCTGCCCTGGAAACACTTTTTTTTTCTACCGTTCTTCATGATGGAAATGGCTCTTTTGGATGAACAGCGCAATATAAAAGTTTATACCCAGTTGTCCACACATTATTAATGCATTCAATGGAGACCAGTGACCTTGAACTCAACTGAACTGTTGTTATGTCTCGTGATGGCACAGCAATTGATCATGCCTTTCAAAACGCTTTAAGTGCTCGCTACACAATGAAGGGTTTCTTCTCTGCGTGGACAGGAGAGGTTCCGTAATCTACCAAAGTGCATGCCCCTGTGTCAGTTCCATTCTTATCTCACATATTTTAATCTTATTTCTTGTAGCTCCCGAGTTATGTCCAATGTTCGTGCGTTATGTAATTTTTGGCAGGCAGGTGACATTGTAGGATTGAGAAGCGAGACCTTCGCGGTATTCACTGTTGCGAAAGCTGCGGGTCAGCAGATGGGAGAAAAGACAGCTTGGAATGTTTATCTTTCTTCACATAGTTCTCATATTTGCTTTTGTTTTCTTATCAATTTGGTATGGCTATGAACACTCACCACACCGTATCTGAATCATATTTTTTTTCCACAATGAGAATATTGCTTTGTGACTTGCAAAATAAAATGATAGAATCTCAATCGCTGGTGGGCAGTTTTCATGTTCATTAAATGGGCCCTGAAAGCTGAAAAGCCTGTAATTAAGAACAAATAATTGCTTGTCGTTGCCGTTTACATAATATGACAGTTACCGCGGTTAAACTCCCTCTTTATTCGTCGATTTGTCTCTTTTCAGGGAGCTGAATTGAAGGTGTAATTTTAACTAACCGTTTCGTACTCTTTGCCTCGTGGAACAGCGAACTTCAAATTCAAAATGAAATAATAACATAGCGGGGTGTCTTCTCTATTCACCCGCCATTAACGGCCTTCCCTGTGGACTGTCTGACTGAAGAGGAACATGGCCACTGAAGGGAACGGAGTGGACAGTTCTCTTGAGTGAGCTGGCTCTTGACTGTTACTATGACGATCACATTCGATTTCAAACCATTGCATTCAATTTCAAATGCAAATTCAAGTTATGCAATTCAAATAAACATTTTACATGCAATTCAACGTTTCAAATTAAAATGACTTCAGTACAAATTTTAAGATATGCAATTCAAATGAAATTTCTGCTGCCGCTAATTTCTGCCCATACAAAGCCGTAAATTACCAAACTGAAAACCTTGCCACTTGCAAAGTGCTTTGGCCCTGCGACCTCTTTCCTGTTTAGACTTGACACTGACCTCAGGACAAGCAAGGAAACTTTACGCTGACGTACAAAGATGTTAGCACTGCATAAAACTGTTAATATGAAGTAATTATTGTACAACATAACAGCTTTCATAAATGTTTATTTAATAACACACAAATCATAGAAATGCTTTGTTTGCTAAAAGTTAAATTAAGGGGCTAGAAATGATTACAAAGTTTTCATGATGGTAATATATTCTATGATATAAAGACATTATGAAAGCATTATTTCTAAAGTGTACATTGATATCAGCTAAGCTGTAGCCTATACGACCCGGTAAAGTTGTGTCCTGGAACAGGTGGAGAAAGCATTAGCCGCCTGGGATCTGTCGGTGTAGCTTTCAGCAAGGTACTTAAGTTGAATTGCTTGTGCTATATGATACAGCTGAGTGAACAGGTCATTGTAAGATGTGACCCGTTGCGCTAAGCTGTTCTGGATAAACGTACCTGCTACGTAAATGAATTAAGCAGTGTCCTGTAATGGGTTTCTACAAGAGGCTGTTCCTGGGAATGTCCTTGAAAAAAATAAAAATAAATAAATGCATCACAGGGCTCGGCATAATTGGTAATTCATCCCAAATGAGTAAGTATAAATAAATAAAAATGTAACTGAAGGCCCAAGTTAGGAATAGTATTGTTCCACGTGTCTCTGGTCACTTGACAGATTAACTAATGTTAATTAGCTAGCTAGCTAGTTATCTATGTCGTTGCTATATCCTCTTTTCTCTACTGGCTGATACAATGTTGCCACTAGCAACAATAGGAGCGTATGTATGTTGCCCAGTTCAATATTCTGTTAACACACATTAACCCCCCTATTGTGTTGGGGTCAAATTTGACCCGTTTCAAGTTAAAATATTTCATAAATATTATCCAGTTTATAACCCTAAACCTAACCCTAACCCACAATAGCCCATGTCATATTAAGCGAATACAGAGCTGGGGAACATCTTTTTCAGGTTCCCATCATGTGCTATATAGAGCTGGGGAACATAGGACCCTGGGAGGGCACGGATGTAGAGCTGGGGAACACAGGACCCTGGGAGCTTAGGAATACCCCCGCAACTACAGCCACTCGTGGGGATGAGTGGTCAAGCAAAAATATTACAACTGAAATTTTGTCTAAATGTCGGCATAGCTTCTAAAAAGAAATACAGCTGAAAAATTTTTTTTTAGCAAATAATAATCATCCTATCTGGTTCAAACTCAAACATACCAGTTTGGCTGTTATTTTAACCCATCCATGGTTAAGCCCTGTACACGGACTCTACATAGGAGAGTCGATCTGGATATCCTCCTCAACATAGGCTACATCTGTGGGCTAATGAAACCTGAGCAAATTTCAGTCAATCTTCTGTGGTTTCTTTGTGCTTTTACTGTAAGGTAAGGCATGGTTGGATTTTTTTTTTCTCTGATTCACTGATTGCTTTATTGTTGCCATTCTAAAGGTTGCATCAGCAGGGGAGTGCAGCCTGTTTGACCGTCTTTTTAGCGTAGAGTAGACAGAAGTTTGTGTGGGTCTGAGAAATCAGTTTGAAATGTCTCTTAGTGCAGGGTTTTAATCAGTTCTGTAATTTCTGCAATGTTTGGGTCATTTTCATCAATTTGCATTGTCATTCTACTGCCAGTATGTACTTAAAATATTTTCACTTAATACAGAAGTCAAAATAAGCATTGAGCTTTCCTACATACACTGCTTCTCTTAGTGTCAGTGTCTATCTTGCCTGTGAGGAGATTTTATTTTTCCACACTTGTGTAAATCTTTGCTTCTGACTGTTTTATAACCAAAAGGGTGTCTGGGTCGTGATTGATTACGTTTGAAGAAGTTATTGCAGATGTTACCTTGGATAAACGTCTTAAAACCTTTTTTTAGTTTTGCTGGAGATCCCTGAGAGTACATTGGTGTGAGTGTGTCTGGGATTGCTATCCTATGCTCTTATTAAATATCTCATATGTTTTTAAAAAGAGGGCTGCATTGTAATTATGGTCTGGCAGGATCGCAGCCATGTTGCAGGGGCGCAAGGTCAATCACCTATTTATTCTTTCAGAGGTCGTAATTAGTGTTATTATTGCAGCGTAATGGCATTTTAGCTGGATCGGGCGCTGTGGTCAAGGCTGACCACAGCTGTTTATCCAGTAGAGTTAAGGGACAGAGCACATTCTAAAAATTACTTTCAAAGTTAAAGAGAAGTTGCGTAGGACGAGGGCCACGGTAAGAAAGACTGTGTTTTTTGCACCAGTAAATTTAAATCGCAGGGACTGAATTTGGCATTTGAGTTTTATGTAAATGAAAGGACGGTGAAGGTCGCTGTTGAGTAACAGTCATATTGGTCCCGCATCACTGTGCCTGGGCCTCTATTACACACACACAGACACACACACACACACACACACACTGAGACACGTGTTCAGACAGCTGTTCTGGCAGTTTGCTTGCGCAAATACAAATGTCAAACATTAAGGCAGCTGGTAACATTATTAAAAAGGCGCACCGATACAAAATTGTAAATTTTCTACCTAATGGTGCAACAATATTGCCTTTAAGACTTAACCGTCCTATTATGTTCTTGGCTATATGACCAAAAATTACTTTTTCTTTTTGTATAACTTCAAATTGGTGATTTTCTTCAGCAAACACCTTTAAGACATTATAGAAAATTAGGAAATACATGTGTAAAAAATAAAAAAATAAAACAAATTGGAACCTTCATGGTTTTTTTATATTGACTCGTAGCAACATCTTAACACAAGTGGCAGTGCAATGCTAATGTAATAGGAAGGTTAAGATGATTTAAAGGATAATTTAGTCTACCAGTGCAATTTGAGTCCTGCTTCCCTTTGCACCCAATGGGCTTTGTACCTGTTGTTCTAGATGTATCTACCATGCGTAAAGTCACACAGCCCTGCCAATTAAGTTAATCAGGATGTACATCCCTTATCAATACCCGATTGATTTTATTATTTGAAACATTTTGTTCAGCTGTAGAAAGACCCATTCACTGCAAACGTATAAATATGTGATTAAAACAAATTTAATTAATTAAGGGTTTTAAGTACTACAGTGAATAAGGGTTTTAAGTACTACAGTGAATAAGGGTTTTAAGTGCAACAGTGTATAAGGGTTTTAAGTACTACAGTGAATAAGGGTTTTAAGTACAACAGTGAATAAGGGTTTTATGTACAACAGCCCCTTTTTCAGGCCTTACGCTGTTGTTGCTCCAACTCCAAATTCAGCAGCATTTCCTCCCAATTTCTACCTGCTCTCCCAGGTACCTTTGCTCCCTCAGCAGGTAGTGGTCTGGATTCGAACCCTGACTTTTCTCGAGGGCTCAACGTTGGTCCGCTAGCCGTGGCGCTATTAGCCTCTTGCACTGCCATTTTTGTGCCTGACCGGGCCTCTCATTCTCCCCACTTCCTTAATCTGACATCAGCATCTGGGAAACTCCATGCAGGAATCACACATTGTCTTTGGAAAATATCCATGTTGTCAAATGTCCGAAATACCTGAAAAGACGAGGACTTAAGCTAGCTAGGGAGTACACTGGCTAACATTAGCTTGCTAGCATTAGCTGACTAATTATAACTTCTTAAGAAGCAGGTGTAACAGACACAATTATTTAATAACTCATGTTGTAAAAATGATTCTGCAATGCCTAATTTAAGCAGATGTCATTTCATTTGTCCTCCACTCACATTTGATTGCAGCTTGCATTAATAATTTAGACAGTTACAAGGACAGTAGCTTAATGTATTAATACATTTAAAATATATCATTAGAACTACTGTATACGGGTGTAGATATGTCCATTTTATGAATATTTAAATAAGGATGAAGGGGGAAATTAAACTATGTGAAACTCCAGATACAACGGCTGTGGATTATGCCTCAAACTGTGTTTAAGGTGTAATAGAAATAAATGAAATGATGATAATTAGTAAAATAATTTTAAGCTGTTTAGGGGATAAGTGCTCTTCTGTAGGGCATGTTTGATTTGACAGCTAGTCCAATGGCAGTGAAGTAGCACATGTAGCACTTGCATTGGAATCTTTATCTGAAGGAAAACGTGGCCCCCGGAATAACAAGCTTCTCTGATGCGAAATTCCATCACTCGTCTGATGTACAATAGAGACCGCACTGCACTGATGTACAATAGAGACCACACTGCAGATGGGATGGATGTTCTGAGGTGACATCACGGCCATCTGACCCACGCGCAGAGTAATTAACCTCCATTTACGGGCGCTCTGTGCCGGGGGGGGGGGGGGGGGGAGGGGGGCTGATGGTATGTTTCACCATTGCATCCATATCCTGTTGCGTCCCTTATTCTATGGCCTGTGTGTGCAGCTCAGAGATAAAACTGCTCATTAATATCAGCTCAGACACAACCTTTAGATGCAGTGTGTGAGATCGGTGCCTGTACACTGCAACACGCTCAGTTCTGTTACTGTACACACGTGCGTGCACACACACACACACACAGACATATGCTCACACACACACACACACACACACACACACTCACGCAGACACATGCACACACAAACACACACACTCAGACACACAGTATGTGAGATTTGTGCTTGTGCACTGCGACATGCTCGGTTCAGATACTGCACACACGCTTGCACACATACACAGGCACCCACAGACGTACCCACACACACACACACACACACACACACAGACACAGACTCGCACACACACACACACACACACACACACACACACACACACACACACAGACTCGCACATGCACAGGGTGCATCTGGTGGGAATAAAACCCCCTCAATTACATTACTCTTTATCTCTCTCCAGCAATTTGTACCACTTACAGTCTGGCCCAAGGATTGTATTTAAATTGGTATTAAGCCTCGGATGAAAACGCGTGCTGTCAGTGATGAGTGCGCCTGCATTCGACCTGCTTAAAACGCTGGGGAGGGACCTAGAGGCCAAAAAAAAAGAACCGCCAGGAGAGCCGACACACAAGGAATGCCATCACACCGTGAAGCCTGAACCCCCTCCTTTAATTTATGGAGGTACTTATTCATTAATTACACCCCGGCATGCTTGGAGCAGCTTGTCCTTTAGTAGACCTCCAGTGTGTGGCTCAGGGGCTGTTAATACTGAGGTGCAGTGGAGGCACGGGGGGTACTGTGTAATTTCCTTTTGAGGGCTTTATGGAGGTTCATTGCTGATGACATGAGCAATGTCAGCATTGTCCAGGTGGGTTTTTTTTTATTTTATTACGCGGCAATACAGAACAGCGGGACCTTCTTCAAGGGCAGCGCCGTCGATGCGTTCTGTCATTGGAGATTTATTGAGATGGCTGTGGATACACAAAATATGGTGCCGGAACATTCTTTTGTGAAACCGTATTCAGTAATGCACTGTCATTGTTATATCAATAAATTGGTCTGTTTTGGAAAAAAAGAAGTCCTTCTCGATTATTTGATTAATCGAAAAAGTAATCGATAGAATAATCGCTAAGAAAATAATCGATAGTTGCAGCTCTATAATGCACAGCAGCACTACAACCTGGACATTGCAGGAATTAGTTAATATATATATATATATATAAATATCAGGCACCATTTGTGTTAGTATGCTTAATATGGCTTTATAGACCGCCCATCCCCACCACAACTTACACACGCGCACACACACACACACACACACACACACACACACACACACACACACACACACACACACACACACAAACACACATTTTTAATACTACTTTTTTAGTAAAAAAATAGTCGGCTAGTCTCGGTCTACATCTCTGCCATTTAACGTAAGAAAAAGTTATTTCCCTCTTTCCCATTCATAATAAAGTGAGGTCCAACCATAGCAAAATATCGGCCTACAACGAGCTGTGGGTTGATCATGGGTACCAGTCCTGTTACCCTGACACCCACACATATCCGTATTGCTCTGAAGCCATTGCAAACAACAGCCATTGCTGACCAAATCGCCCACAGTGGCTTCTCAAAAGACATTTTAATCTCACTGAAACTTCCTGTTTAAATAAAGGTAAAGCAAAAACAGATACTGAAGGGGAAATACCCAAAATGAAATCTTACACCCTGCGGCTTATCAAACAATTGATAAGCCTTTTAAAGTAGTACAATAAAAGAGCAGGAAATGAAACCAGGAAGAGATTAGTGTGGTTCTACATTATGATGCATTCAACTGTGCCCGACTAATGACACTGTGACTTGGAGTAAACACACTGGTGCCCCTTTAGGATCGAATATCTGAACGAAAACATTTTAAATATACAAAAGGCAAGATTATACATACAAAGCATAGAAAATCTGTCGCTGTAAAATGTAACATGTAAAATTAATACTGAAATGATTAGTGACTAAACCTTCACCAGAATGTTTCACGCAGACTAAACCAGCACTATTCCAAAGCGGTGCTATCTATTTTTTCCAACATTCATTCATACAACTTCATGTTGTGTTCCATTAAAAGGGATGAATCTGATGGAGTGTGACTAAGTGCGTATGAAACTGTGCTTATAAAACTGTGCGTATGAAACTGTGCGTATGACTTTCATATTCTGTGCTTGGAAGTAGCATGCTCTATAATGCATTTGAATAACACATCAAATCAATCAAAATCAAATCAATTTGCATAACATTATAACCCTGTAAGTCCTAAAACTTTGTATCCAATGCTGAGACTTACAGTACATAACTTGTATAGACACTTATAATGTAGTACTGCATGTGCTGCCTGATGATCTTAGCAGGAGAAGGTGAAGAAGATGACAAAAGCATATGATGCCTAAAAAGTGCCGCAGGTATGGGGTACACCCCGTCAGTCCGTAACTTGGTTAACCTGCCCCCCCAATTAATGCAGGCTAATTTCCCACCCTGGCAGTTCTCTCATAGAACTCTCATACATCTTCTCATTACTGTGGGGTCTTGGTGTTAGCGGCAAGGCTGTAGGCCTGTCACCACTCGCACTAAGGGACGAGATGGAGATCGCACCTCGAAGAACAGCTTCACAGAGTGGGCTGTAATTGATGCTTTTAAGTGTTAAAATGACATTAAAGCGAAATTTGCGCTGAGTGACAGAGTCATTTCGGGCCTGACTCTTTTCCTCTTATTGAGGGGGGCTTTCATGCGGCGTCCCCCCCCCCCCCCCCACGCCACCACATCCGTGCTCCCTGCAGTAACTCCCTGTCTGTCAGCAGGTAGCGGAGCTGGAGATCCCAATTAAAAAAAGGACTGTAAAGGTCACCTCTTCCCGAGGACTTTACTTTCATCATGGGGAGGAAACCACTTTCTTTGCCAACTTGAAACGCAAAGTAAAAAATAAAAAACATGTGTATAGCATTTGGAGATGAAAGATGGCCGGTCACAAAAGGCTATGTTTCGTTAGCGGCGAGCACTATTTGCAACCACCAATAGTACGCTTGACGCGCTCACTATTATGCAATTTATCACGTTCTAAGTATTCCGCATAGCTCTGTGAGGCGTCCCTGGTGTCCATTGATCCGTCTTTCAGAGCATCATGGGAAATTTAATTCAGAGTCCTGGGAGTTGAAATCCATACTTATTTGCGAGTACCTGTGTAAACGTTGTTTCATTGATATTAATATATTAATGACGTTCAGACCTGTGTGTGTGTGTGTGTACCTGTCTAAATGTAGTCCGATTAATATAGTATCGTCACTGTCATCCAGAACAACAAAATAAAATAAAATAGCATGTGTAAAAAGGCTAAATAAACGCCTGCACATATCTGCTTATCAGCTCTCCAGTGACCTGATTGCTGATGCTGTCCTAAGCCTAGAAAACCACTTTTAATAGTTCAAACTGCATTTCTGTCTAATGTATGAGCCCTTCCCAAGCCAGCTAACATGCATGCATATACGTAGTCTATACATTTATGCATTATTGATGGGGTACGAGAAGACCAGTGCTGAATTTTAAAACGTATGTAATTCGCATAAATGTAGATCAGAGCATGTTTTTTTGACCCTTCCGTCTGCAAGAGGAACAGTAATTACGCTGCTCCTTTCTGGGTGGATTTATGGATTTTTGCCGTGAATACTAATATTAATGAACCCGTTGTGCTGCTTTCCCCGTAGTCAGACTGTGCTATTTTTCACGGTTTAACCTTCATCTTTTTTTTGTGTCATATCATATATCACACGTTTAAAAAATAAAGAAAAAGAAAAAACTATGCTGCAAAAAAAATTACAAAAACATTGTTTTAGTATTTCAAGGAAGTGTGCCACATAGAACATAGCCAATTTCCTTACTTGTAGTAATTTTTGTTTTGCTAAATGACAAAGCACAGAATTACCACAGAATTGTGTATCTTGGAAGGTGCACGCGTTGGGTGTGTTTTGACTTTTAACTAAAATGGCGTATTCTGGTCGTCTTGGCAATCTTCCTGCGAGTATTTAAACTTTAATGCAAACCTATTGCCTTCAATGGAGAAAAGGAAGGGAAGCCCCCAGAGGCATGAAGAATGCATCATAGTTTGACGTTAGAAAGGCCTAAGTCTGGGAGCTTGCACAGGTAATCACACCTGTGCATTAGATGGCATGGTTGTCATCATGCTCACATTAGATGTATTTTGTCTCTCACGCCGCGCGGTAATTTTTTAATGGGTTTACAAAAAATGTGCTTTGAGTAATGAATTCCATTAAAGTAATTGTTTTTCTGTCATTATGCAACTTAAAGTATCTAAACCGTTCTGTTTAACTCCTTCCCCTTGACCGTTTCTACAGTCCAGTTTGAATACACCGTATTTTTCACGGTGGGTATATGTTTTCTGATAAATTGAGACAAATAAAAGTGTATTCAATGGAAGAACACCATTCAGGGCTTATGGACCGAGTCACTTGAGCTACACAATTCCGGTGTGGACAAATGGGAAGTTGTGTCCGTTGCTAATTGTTGCAGGCTTGGGCCTATAGCGGTCAGGTTTATAGCATCGCTGCTTTGTAACGGGGGCCTTTTGTTTGGGGGAAAGTGGCCATAAACGTGGGCTGTACCGCACTCTTTTCGCCTTTGCTTAGTTCTGCCCTGAAGTACTATTCACAGCGTGTACCACGTACCGCGTAGTGAAAAAAATGTCCTGGAGTGCGCCGCGAAAGAGCCGTGCTGCGCCGTACGGACGGGTCTTACCCAGCGGCTCCGTCTCGGCGCTGTTTGAATATGATAGCAATGAGAAGACTCTTAATTAAGCTGGCAGAGAGATGCACTTCATCCAGTGGAATCTATAGATTGTGTTTTACCGGATTGATTCCTGAGCTCCGTCTCTGTAATGGAGCCCCCCACAGAGTCTTCTCGTCTGTCCGTCTTCTAAAGGTTAGGCTCTGCCGTGTGATTTGGGGAATCGGGGGGAGCGCTCGCACCGTTGCATTTGCATTCCTGTAGCGTGGCCGATGCGGGAGCCGGATTTACTCCTGAGCTCTGCAAGAGACCGAGGTGGACAGCGCGTGCGTCAGTGTGAGCCTGTGTGATTGTGTGTGTGTGTGTGTGTGTGTGTGTGTGTGTGTGTGTGTGTGTGTGTGTGTGTGTTTGAGGGCTAGTGTGCATAGCTGCATACATGTTTATTTTTGATTGTGCAAATAAGAACGTGTTGTGTATTCGCGGGCGTGTATGCATATATGTATGCGTGTCTGCAGGCACATGTGCGTATACGTGCATGAGCACACGCGTGTGCCTGTCTGTGCGTGTGTGTGTGTCCGTGTGTGCGTGTGTGCGTGTATGTGCGAGTGCTTCTGTGTGTGCGTGTGTGTGTGTGCGTGTGTGCGTGTGTGTGCCTGGCAGAAAGAGCCGTCAGATCTACCCTGTAATTACAGGCCAAGATTAATGTTCTGTAGCTCTCTACAGGGAGAGCCTTAAAATACACACTCTGCTCCCACTTACGGCACAGGATTCAGAGAGAACAGGCTGACACTGAGGGAGTGGAGGAGAAGCAACACTCACATCTCTGCAAACGCACGTCTGCCCTTTAATTGATGAAAAGCGACATCAGATTTCCAACACGGAGCGGTTTTCTATTTTTCAGCGTCCTTTGTAATAAAAATATTGACATTTGAACATGGTTCTGGTAAATGGCAAATGATATGTCAATCAGACCAGTCACTGAACGCAGAAGTACGAACTCGCTCTCTCTCTTCATCTCTCTGCATCTCACTCTCTTTCCCACCCCCCCTCTCTCTCTTGTTCTCTCTCTCCCTCTCTCGGTCTGTCTCTCTTCATCACAGTATGGATGCCCACGCATGGACCATTGGACTCATTTTGCAGACTCAATTAATGGCTCCCTTTTGGTGAATTGATTGCAGAATCAAATCAATCCCCCAGGTGCACTCTAGAGGGGTTTGAGTGGATGTCTCAGCTGAACGGTGTGAGCAGGTATAATTGGCTGACATTGCACAGCCCCAGTGCGACTGCCCAGAGTTAGCGCTCAGGCTAACGCTTAAGAGCGAGGCTCAGGGTTAGCGCTCGGGCTAACGCTTAAGAGGGAGGCTCAGGGTTAGCGCTCGGGCTAACGCTTACGAGTGAGGCTCAGGGTTAGCGCTCGGGCTAACGCTTAAAAGGGAGGCTCAGGGTTAGCGCTCGGGCTAACGCTTAAGAGCGAGGCTCAGGGTTAGTGCTCAGGCTAACGCTTAAGAGGGAGGCTCAGGGTTAGCGCTCGGGCTAACGCTTACGAGTGAGGCTCAGGGTTAGCGCTCGGGCTAACGCTTAAAAGGGAGGCTCAGGGTTAGCGCTCGGGCTAACGCTTAAGAGCGAGGCTCAGGGTTAGTGCTCAGGCTAACGCTTAAGAGGGAGGCTCAGGGTTAGCGCTCGGGCTAACGCTTACGAGTGAGGCTCAGGGTTAGCGCTCGGGCTAACGCTTAAAAGGGAGGCTCAGGGTTAGCGCTCAGGCTAACGCTTAAGAGTGAGGCTCAGGGTTAGCGCTCGGGCTAACGCTTAAAAGGGAGAGCTCAGGGTTAGCGCTCGGGCTAACGCTTAAAAGGGAGGCTCAGGGTTAGCGCTCAGGCTAACGCTTAAGAGCGAGGCTCAGGGTTAGTGCTCAGACTAACGCTTAAAAGGGAGGCTCAGGGTTAGCGCTCAGGCTAACGCTTAAGTGTGAGGCTCAGGGTTAGCGCTCGGGCTAACGCTTAAAAGGGAGGCTCAGGGTTAGCGCTCGGGCTAACGCTTAAGAGTGAGGCTCAGGGTTAGCGCTCGGGCTAACGCTTAAAAGGGAGGCTCAGGGTTAGCGCTCAGGCTAACGCTTAAGTGTGAGGCTCAGGGTTAGCGCTCGGGCTAACGCTTAAAAGGGAGGCTCAGGGTTAGCGCTCGGGCTAACGCTTAAGAGTGAGGCTCAGGGTTAGCGCTCGGTCTAACGCTTAAGAGGGAGGCTCAGGGTTAGCGCTCGGGCTAACGCTTAAGAGGGAGGCTCAGGCTTAGCGCTCAGGCTAACGCTTAAGAGGGAGGCTCAGGGTTAGCGCTCGGGCTAACGCTTCAAAGGGAGGCTCAGGGTTAGCGCTCGGGCTAACGCTTAAGAGTGAGGCTCAGGGTTAGCGCTCGGTCTAACGCTTAAGAGGGAGGCTCAGGGTTAGCGCTCGGGCTAACGCTTAAGAGGGAGGCTCAGGCTTAGCGCTCAGGCTAACGCTTAAGAGGGAGGCTCAGGGTTAGCGCTCAGGCTAACGCTTAAGAGGGAGGCTCAGGCTTAGCGCTCAGGCTAACGCTTAAGAGGGAGGCTCAGGCTTAGCGCTCAGGCTAACGCTTAAGAGGAGACTCAGGGTTAGCGCTCGGGCTCGAGTCGTCCTCTGTGTAATTGGTGTACTTATTGTGTGTTTGTGATTTTTGAAGCGCTTGGAATACTTTAAATGCTTATCCCCGTTCCCTCCCACACGCAGCAGACTTTTTCTTTCAGATTTACGGCCAGCCCGGTGATGTTCAGAATGTGCATTTAGGACGGAGGGGTTGTGCGTCAGCTCGCTGGATGTTAGCGTGGGTGGAGGGGGTTTGGGCTGCGGGTGGAGGGGGGGGGTTGCGTCAGGCTGCTGGAAGTTTCCGTAGATGACTTTTCCAGGCGGCCCGTCGAGCAGACGCAGCCCCCTGTTCCTGCTGGGAGCCTCTGGAGTGGCTTAGAGGAGTGATGGAGGGCAGGACGGCACGCCGCTGTTTGGGACCGGAGACTCGGGTCACCTGACCCCCTTCCGCCCCAGACTGCTCCCCCCTCACCCCCTGCGTCTCGCTGCTGCTCCCTCCTCTTCTCCTCTGGGTGTGTGGCTGCACGCACACGCACACACATGCATGCACACATACACACACACTCAAAGCATGCAGGCACACACACGCACACATTCAGAAACACATACACGCATACGAAAACACACGCATGCACACACACACACACATGCATTCACACCCACCCTGCACACATGCAGACAGGCACACACGCATACGCATACATACACACACACACACACACACACACACACACACACAGAAGCAGTCAAGCACACACACAGAAACACGCGCACACATACACACGCACGCTTACACACACACACATTTCCTCCTTCTATTTCCTCAGCCTGACATTGTGTACATTGACTCATAACCTGTTAATAGGGTACACGGCTGGATTCTCACTGGGCCAGTAGAGGTTAAGTACGTGAGCGGAGAGGCACAACCGTAGGGGCCCAAATGGGATCGGAACCACGCAAAGTTATGGCCCCTGGTCCAGATTCCCCCCGCCTGTCCACTGCTCCGCTGCCTCTTCCCCCCCCCACTTCCTCCCGGGAGGGCGGGAGCCGCCCCGTTAGCCCCGCGCTGACCGCCGCCCGCGGGGGCCATCGTTAATCAGTTCCGCCGACCGGCCCCGCGTTTCACCGAGATACGGCTACGACGGCGACGGCGGCGGCTTTCGCGCTCCGCCGAGCAATGTCGCGGGCGCCACGCGAAGCTCCGTGATTAGCTCGCACGGCGTGACTGCGCCCCGCGCACCGCGCGAGTAAATGGCGGCGTAGACGCCTGCCTTAATTCCCAGTTCATCTCTTTGAGCGAGGAAAGCTATCTATATGGTAATCAAAGGCCCTCCTCTGGCACAAGACTGGCATCAGTCACGGGCTCATTAAAAAAGCAGCACCCCCTTTGCTCCATCCGCTTACACCCGTACACGCTAAACAATACTCGCATTAAAGTAATGGGCTTCAGGTGTGGCTTCCTCTCAATTGCTTTGAGGATTTCAACTTACAATTTGGTGAGTAGGCAGAAATAAACACTTCTCTCGTCAATGTGAACAGTCCTTTGTAGATTTTAAAAAAATATATTGATATTTATGAACTGTCATGTGCTGTGTATGAATAATTTACCCTGTCCATGGCAAACGCCGTTAAGCACACGGTCAAATTATCCTTTGTATGAATGACCCAAATACTGCCTTCCTTTAATCAACTTGACTTTTATGTTTTAAATTAAAGTCCATGGGGGGTGGAGGGGGGGGATTCATTCATGAGCTGTGGGATAGTTTTGTGTCACGTTGATAAAACCACTCGCTGTATCCCGCCGTACGTATAGCTATCACTACACGGGGAAATTAATTTGACTATTTATTTTATTTAATTTTCTCTGATTATTCAAGGGTGCTCAACCATAAAACTGCCTTGCAGAAAACAGACTAAATTGAAATTGCACATGCAATTAGAGGCACCTGTTTTCATCCCCACGGTTTAATTAGAAGGCCTGGGGGACCAGAAGAAGCTCAATGGCTTGAACGTAGATATAGAACCATAGATGTGACATACGTATGTCATAGTTAATGGCACAATTTTTGAGACCATACCCAGGTAAGATGGTGGCCAGTAACCATGGTTTTATATCTATGTGCCAATCATCAGCTATCTGGCTTCTGAGACCCGATTATGACATCACAGTGGGTTAGAAAGTACATAACACTTTTGTCATAGGTTCCTATTATAGCTGTACCCAGGTAAGATGGCTGCCAAATTGTTTCAGAATTCCAAATTACTATTATATTACATGATATGTCACATATATGGTTCTATATCTATGGTTCTATATCTTTGGGTTTGAAAGTGTAAAAGCTTCCAGGATAAGGTCCTTGACTCTGACAGGGGGATTGACTATGCCGTGTGCGTATGGTTTCCATGTAAACGGATTGGCAGTGTGGTTGGGCTATTGGGGCATTTTCTCAGGGTTGCTGTGTAGACGCAGATCTGGTTATCCGTCCACAGTCATGCTCGTTGACAGTGTCAGTCGTCAGGTGACCTGCTGGTCGTCAGGATACCCAGCACCGGCAGTCAGGTGACTCAATCGATTGCCATGGCGTCCAGCAGTATTGGTCAGGTGACCCGAAGCCATGGTGCTTGGCAGTACCATAGAAGTGAGCCACAGATTGTCAGGAAATGAGCGGCTCATGGCTGGTTGACTGCCGGCGTTATTAATTATCCTCCGCCTTCCCAGAGTTCAACCGGGACTCGAGGGAAAACCTGCAGGAATTCCGAGATTCTGGCTCGGGGCTGAGAGACTGTGACAATGAACACGGATGGTTTGGTGGAGGGGGGGGGGTGGCACCAGTTGGCACTTTGCACCGTCTCAGTGACTTCACCTTGTGAAGGTCAGACTGCAGCCCTGAGCCCAGTCTCATTTACACCTGCAGCTTTGTGTTACCTGAACTGAATAATCTCCCGATATCTCCCAAGGAAACCTATGCATTACTCTCACTTCAACAGAAAGCCAATGTTATTTTTGTTATTGTTTGATTTTTTCCAGGTCGAAGGCGCAGAGAGCGTTTCTCTTTTTTTCCCCGACATTAGTATCGCCGAGCACGGCGAGGAAACAAAGCTATTGATAGCAGCTGTCTGGTAGCTCGCATTGTGAGACTGATTATCATATCCGAGCAATTAAACACCTTTAACCTTGGCAGATGGTTGAATGAATTAATGAGCGCACAGATAAGGCTGGGTTTTCCTCTGCAAAGGTTACACGAGAAGCACATGTTCTTAACACGCTTTACTGCCTTAAATGCAGACATGCTACAGCACCAGATGACAAAATCTGACGATGCCAAGGATTTTTCATGAGAATAGCCGGTAAGCCGTTCTTTGTATAATTAACAGGGTATGAAATTAACTTTTTCACCAACTGGCCAGGCTTGTGGATTCTAAAAATCACCAGCCATATTCAACATTGTACCAGCCACATTGCCTTTTAGATTATAACACAGCCTGGTTGGTTACCTGCCAAAGTGGCTGCTAGAGTAGAAATCTTACCAGCCTCAAGCAAAATTTTGCCAGCTTTTGGCTAATGGCTGGTATTAATTTCACGCCCTGATAATTAAAGTTGCTTTATGACATGCTGGTGGGAAACAGAGAGGCTGATCTGCACTATGGTACCCTTCTCTACCGACACACAGACCAGCAGGTGGGGGTCCATGGAAGTCCACCCTCGTCGGCCTGTTAGGAAACATCACGGGCCAGCAGACAGGAGGGGCCGTGGAACTCCACTTCCTCTTAGGAAACATTGCGGACCAGCAGGCAGGAGGGGCCGTGGAACTCCACTTCCTTTTTAGGAAACATCGCGGACCAGCAGGCAGGAGGGGCAGTGGAACTCCACTTCCTCTTCGGCCTGTTAGGAAACATCGCGTTACCGTCCTCTCCAGACTGGCTCTGTTGCACCACAAACGGCTGCTTGTCTCAGCGATAATCTACTCTCACCTCCATGGTGTGTTTTTCATTAGTGCACAAGACAGCTAGGATGTCACAGACTGACAGGCCTTCTTTCTGTCTCTCTACCTCTCTCTCTCTGTCTGCCCCCCCCCCCCCCCCCCTTCTCTATCTCTCTCTCTCTCGGCTGTCTGTAGCCTAAGCGATAGTTTTACCATTTCATATTCAAGTAAGTGTTTTTGTTTTTGTTTTTGTTTTTGAGGGACTTGAAGGTGGGCAGTGATGTGGAATGCGTCTGGGGCTTGTTTGCCTTCCGTTCGTTGTGTTGTTACAGTCCACAAAGAGGAAACCTACTGTATCAGACACAGATATAACAGTGTGTGGAACCCATAGGGGTCCCTACTGCGAGTGTTAACACTGCGGGTTTGTTTATTTAGCCAAACTTGGAGCGGGAGGAACCCAAGGCCTGTCAATTCATTTTTTGATGTATGATTCTATTACCGTTCTTTCCCCCGCAGTAAATTGTTTTCACCAGTGTTTCGTTTCTGCGTAGACCGGGGGTTCACAGGGAAGGTAATCTTAGCTGTGAACCCTCCCATCTATCCTTCTCCCTTTCATTTGGTGAATCACAACCTGGCAGCTTTCAAAGACGGGGTGAATGGTGGTTCGGTGGGGGTGGGGTGGGGGGGGGACAAAAATCAATAGGGATTCAATGTTGTCTCTTTGACTGGAGGCAACAAGCACCCCCCCCCCCCTTGTCAGACAGAATGATGACAACATAGATACGGCACAAACAATTATCGCCAAGCGCAACACCATGACCCGGGGGGGTGGGGGGGGACCCTGTTCTCCGCGGGCTTTTTGTGGTAAAGCTATTTACAGCAAGAGACAGACCCTGGGGGAGGGGGGGTAGCCCCTGGCCGAGGTGCACCTCTATCCCTGAGAGCCGGCAAGGGTTTACAGACAGGCCACGCTTGTAATTTTCACCGTTCTGTCGTCGATCGAGCAGTCCCCAAGTCCTTCCGCGGGTGAGATAGCGGGGTGCGATTTGAGCCGGTTCCCGTCAGACGGCGGCGAGATCTTTTTAGGAACACGCTCCACACTCCCCCCCCCCCCCGTCACTCGATCATCACGACGCCTAACCGAGCCGTTTACACCCCTGGCAACGTCTCTGACAACCTGCCGCCTCGAGTTGGCGTGCGACGGTGCGGGCGCTAAATTCGCCCGCGGCCGGCCGGCTGTCAGAAATCAAATCTTTAAATTGACCTTAGGTAGAATGGCACAGAGGTGATGTTTTATTATCACTGTCTGGCTGGGTATAAACACAGAGACCAGGCCACCGCCAACGAGCTGCTGGGAGGAGACGAGGTATCGTGAGTTTGGGAAGGAGGTGATGGGGGGGTTGAGGACAGGCTGAGCTGAGATAAGGGCACACAGATGAGGTCCTAAGTGTTGGGGGATGGTGGGAACTTGATGAGTGCCTTTGACGTCCCACTCAGCCCCCACAGTTAGCTATTTCTGCTCCTGTCAGGTGTGCGATTGATGGGAGCCTCCGACTGATTCCGCTGTTATGGAATCAGCTCGAGGGGCTGGAGCAGTGTCCCAACGATAAATTCAGCCACATTAATAAAGATGGATCCAGCAGAGCTTTACGGGTGACATGATTCTCCATCAAGGAGCCAAGGTGATTCGCCGAGACCCGATTCTGACTTCTGTGAGACGTCACTTTGTGTCAAGACAATTCTCCTTCAGAAATTCAGTTTACGAGAACGCTGTTGTGGGTTAGGGTATCCTTCGGAGGCCCTCAATTTACATGTAAAAGTGTTCTCTTTGAAGGATGGACTCTGAGATTAAAATGGGACGGACAGACAGGAGAAAGCCGAAAAGAACAGAGCGAAATATTGAACCTCTATCTCTGCTTGAGAGTGGTAGGAGATTGTGTGTGGGAGTTGTGGGAGTTGTAGTGGTTAGCAGGGAGTTGTGGGAGTTGTAATGGTGAGCAGGGAGTTGTGGGAGTTGTAATGATGTATAGGGAGTTTTGGGAGTTGTAGTTGTGAGCAGGGAGTTGTGGGAGTTGTAGTAATCAGCAGGGAGTTATGGGAGTTGTAGTGGTGAACAGGGAGTTGTGGGAGTTGTAGTGGTGTGTAGGGAGTTTTGGGAGTTGTAGTGGTGAGCAGGGAGTTGTGGGAGTTGTAGTGGTGTGTAGGGAGTTTTGGGAGTTGTAGTGGTGAGCAGGGAGTTGTCTACCCAGGCTATGCTGTAGTACTTGTGTTGGCTAACAAAGGAATTCTGTATCCGGGATTCTGGTTTATCTCTGGTGCTTGCCATCTCTCATTGGACGATGAAGGGGCTGTTTGTGTCTGTGCGTGAGAGAGGAATATTTCAAAGCTGCACGGAATATTTATGCGACCAAAATGTTTGCGTACTCCTTGAAAAGTATGACCCCGGATATACTCAGCGAAACCCCGGAAGTATATCATACGGGGGTTTTAATTATACTACATTTAGAGAAAAGTTTGCTTACTTAACTACTTTCTCCTGTCTACTCAGCAAGGAAGGGTGCTGATTCGGAAACAGCCCATTTCTTCACCAGCGGCTACTTTGAGCTTCACAAATACGTGGTTTGGGGTTTTCAGGTGTTTCAGGCATTACGTCCACTGGGACTCAAGCGCGTCTGGATTAGCATGCTACTGCCTGTTCACACATAAGACATTCAGGGCCACTATAACCATAAAACCTATATGACAGTCCCCCCCCCCCCCGCCCGCCCGCCCGCCCGCCCGCCCGCCCGCCCATAGCACTGCATCACCCAGCATGCAATGCGAGTGTAATAACCTGATAGCATGGCGCTTCGGCAACCCCCACGTAGAGGTCGCCAGAATAACACCTGTGTCCTCCAAACAGCAGCTCAAGTCTGTCGCTCTCTCACGCTCCGAACACCCTAACACATCCATACACACCCTAACACATCCATACACACCCTAACACATCCATACACACCCTAACACATCCATACACATGCGTGCACATGCACACACACACACACACACCCACACGCATGCATGCACATACACGAGACACATGTACACAAACACACACACACACACACACACACACACACCCTAACACACCCACACGCATGCATGCACATACACGAGACACATGTACACAAACACACAAACACACACACACACACACACACACACACCCTAACACACCCACACGCATGCATGCACATACACGAGACACATGTACACAAACACACAAACACACACACACACACACACACACACAGTCACATAAGTATACTCCTTGACCTCATGGCAAATGCAAATGATAAGGTGCAAACACGCAAGAGTTAAATAATATACCTTGCTGCATGTTTGGCCTGAGAGAATGTATGTACGGTACCTGAATGGGTATGTATTAATTCTGGCATTTGGGTCAGAGCTTGGTAATTTTTTTGAACAGATGATTTGTGTTTTGAAAATGTAAAGTATTCTATTGAGCAGCACTGATGGAAATCCTTTTTAGCTCAACATGATAAATGGTCTGTTTGCACACTTTCATTACGGCTGTGTTTAATTATTTAGGGCTTCGCCTTCTAACAAGGCCGGTAGTGGCTGCTGCTTCGAAGAATGTTGAGCAAATGGGATTTGTTTTATTTTTTAATTTTTTTGTTGCCACGTGATCGGCCTCTCCTCTCGTGCTTTTACACGTTGGGGCGGTGTCACCTTGAGCCATCTTTGCTATCGCTATCAGCGCTACGCCGTACGGAGGACCCCCCCCCCCCCGAAACGTGACTTATGTAGCAAATTGCCCAAACCTGTTTACCCAGCTGGGTTCCGGTCAGTGATAAGTAGGACCCTCCCCTGCATGGTAACAATACCCCAACTGTAAATGTGAACTCGTGAACCTGCGTTCACTAACGGGAGGGCAGTCAGCGTTTCACCAGATGTCCGTTTAAATAAAATGTACATTTTTTTTTTTTTGTTGTTGCCAATTTACACTGCTAATGTGGCTATGCTACGCGTCTACGTGACCACACAGGAGAGCTCTGCCATTTGTGCTGTTAACTGAGCTTGCTGTCTGCTTCGGGAACTGACTGCATTGTAGCACTCAAAGGCAGGCCAGTGCCTAAACCCACCGCCGTGGGCTCCGTCTCTAGGCTGCTTGCACTCACGTTCTGGCCCAGAGTGTTTTGCATTGTACTCAATTATTACCCGTTGTAATTATGTTTGCTTATTCCCCTCCTTTATTGAACAGTAGGCTTTGTATGTTAATATTTTCTCCTGCGATGGATGAGCGCAATTGAGAATATTAGGTAGTAGGTATGTAAAATAATGCTATGGGATTGTGTGTAGAATGAGCCTCATTTCCTTTTCATGTAGCCAATGGCTTTCAGTGTTGCTTGTGTGAAGTTCGGCCTTCATGCCAAGTGAACATTTTTAGCGGTGAAAAGTTGGTGAAAGGCTGACCTTGGCTTTCAGGTGAAAACCTGGCGACATTTGGTTTGAAAAGTGAATGTTTTCTAGCCGACTAGGACAAAGCCAGGCTATATCCGGGTAAAAACCTGTGCTATATTCGGGGTAACCTAGTCCGTTTATGTCAAAAAACCTCTCAACCTAGATCTCCACCCCTCTAGACGTCTAGATTCCGGCTTTTGCTCAATGGGACGTTAAACAGCCGGTGAATAAAACTCAAGAAGCCTGGAACGGTTCAGTGTCTGTCGTCGTATTTGCAGGGATATTGATTTTATGGGAAGGACAGAGCAGAAACGTTACAGACGCATATGCCCTTCTTGTTTTTATCCTTCGCAATCCATGAATCCGAGGCTATTTTTGTTCCTATTAAAGTGAAGGGCATCACGGGCGGCAGATGGGCTTACGAGTATCCATTTAAAATTGCCGACCCCCCCCCTCCAACCCCGTCCTCCTGAGGTAATCAAATTAACGAGCGGGTGCAATTTTGAGCGTTCCCCGGCCCCGTTATTGGTTTAAGCGCCTTTTAATTCCAACTGCACAGAAAGCATTGGCTGGTCCTCTGCACCAATCGCCTCTCGCGTGGAGCAAGTTGAGTCCGCTCAGTCCCCGGAGGGCTCTGACAGGCCTCCAGGCAGATTGCAAGTATTGGAAAGTGTTGAGATCAATCCCTGCTTTGCACCTGTTCCCCAAACACCTTGCCCCACGATCGTAGCGCATCGATTTCGGGGGGGACATTAACTGAGCCGCTGACCTTCCGGCTTCTCCCTCCGATATCCTCTGAACGATCGCAGCCCTTTCACGCCGGGCACACGCAAACCCCAAACAGAAAGTGCGCTTTAATCACAGCTAAGCGCATTTTTTTAAAAGCACGTTTGTGCTTTTATGTGTAGCAGTCAGTCCGTCACTTAGCCCTGCGGGGGCACATTTCAGACGGCCATTCTGTAATGGCTGCTCATACCATTCTTTTGTGTGCCGCGTTTTAACGGGAGGGGGAAAAAAAAAATCAAGGGAAGAAGGACCTAGTTTGTGGCTTTGCTGTTATATTCAATGGAAATTAATTTGACATAGCCTCATTATGTGGTGTGTGAAATGTGCTCGCCCGCTTGATTTTAGCCTTTGATGCTGGTCGTTTAGCCTTAGCGTTGTGTGATTAGTTAGATTGGCCCTCATTGCCACTCAGCTCGGAGATATCCCGGCGTGAGTGTTTTCCTCTGCACAGCCTAATGTATTGCCTGGTAATTAATGGACATTGTACATGCTTGGCGCAGAAGAGAGCGCCATTATTATTGTTATTATTTCTAATTGCGACTAATGGCTCTTCCCTGGAATTAGCCTAAGCTGTGAATCCGCCGCGCGGCTTCAGCACCTGCTAATTATCCAGCGAGATGCCGAGGGCTGAGCGAGGATCGCGTCGCTGGGGAGCTGAGTGGAGAGAGGAGGGCCAAGCCTGCCTGCCCATGTCACCCGGCGCAGTGCAGGACAGACTCCGCCCCCATGCAGGACAGACTCCGCCCCCATGCAGACCAGACTTCACCCCCCTGCATGACAGACTCCACCCCGCGCAGGACACACTGCATCTCCCTGCATGACAGACTCCGCCCCCCCCACAGGACACACTCCACCTCCCTGCATGACAGACTCCGCCCCCCTGCAGGTCACACTCTGCCCTCTTGCAGGGCAGACTCCGCCCCCTGTATGACAGACTCCGCCCCAAGTTTCTCTAGGGCCTCGCCTGATGGGGCATGCCAGGCTACCGCTAGCCCTTCGCACAGTGTAAAAGAGGCTGCCAGAAACACAACCCATTTCAATTGGACATGAGTGTATTAACTGGATTGTGTAGCGTGCTCATTCCCATGAGTGATGGAAAGTCAAAGGCAAAAAACAAGCTTTTGTCTGGGCGATGCTTGCTGCTGTCACTGCAGTGTGCACATTGATTTAAATATTGCACAAGGCAATTTTCTAAATGGTAATATAGAGGGTCGGCAATATATGTTTTAATATGTTGGTTAACACTCTGTGTAGGCATGTCTCTGGCATTAAACATTTTGTAATATTCATGGCTTGTCAACCTTGATTGACAGCTGCCAGGTAATAGGCACAGAGAGCGTAGATGATGAAAAGGTGTTTTTCACGCCTGAGTTGGTCACGTGCATGCTCAGCATATTGTAATTGAATTCAGTACGTGGTACAGGCACTGGAGTGTGTGTGTGTGTGTGTGTGTGTGTGTGTGTGTGTGTGTGTGTGTGTGTGAGTGACTCTATGTATGTATGTGTGAAACTGTTCAAGCATGCCCGTGTAATGTCTAGCTGGTTCAGTCACAATGTTGATGTATTCTCTGATATCCCAAATACACCTGATGTTGTTTTTGTTGATGAGGGCTCACGAAATGTCCATATTTTAGAGGTTGGCTGCTCGTTTGACTTGTACATGGAGCGAGCCTTCACTGACAAATTTACCAAATATCAGCCCCTGGCTGCCTTAGTTAGCAGCTTGGGCTGCACATGCCACCTTTCCATACTGATATTTGGGAGCCTTGGACATGTGCACAGGCCGACTGTGACCGGTCTGCGAATTGCAGGCCTGTCAAAGAGTAGAGCCTGGCAGCTGGCAAGATGCTGCTCTGTATCTGCTGCCATAGCCAGCCTGGCAGTGTGGAGGAGAAGGTGCTTTTTGTACCCATAAAATGTCCAGATCTTTTTTTAACCTTGTATATATTTGTGCCCATTGCACTGTCAATGTAATTTGTGGACTCAAATAAAGCATTTAAGTGTGTGTGTGTGTGTGTGTGCGTGTGCGTGTGTGTGTGTGTTATGCCTGAGATCTCTCACTTGCGAGGCAGCACGTTCTCCGTTTGACCTCCTGAGTCACAAATTCAGATTTAGGGGAGTCCTGCTTCCTGTTTCGCTTGGCACATCATTACAGAGAAAACCGATCATCCTCGCATTGGAATGGAAGCTATTCACTCTCTATTTCAGCCACTTTTATCTGCGCTTGGCCTGCTTGTTCAGATCTACATATTATGCCTGTCAGGTAAAATGGATGTTCTTGGCTTTAGCATTGGAATGTGTATCAGGACGGTAGTGTTTTGCACAACATGGTTTCGCAGCCACAACATAAAGGCTGAACTGCGGGGGTCGTCAGTCTGGGGTACTGAGGTGGGTTAATGGGGTGAGCCAGAGTCCCATGGTCCCCTCCAGTAGCACGACCTGCTGTAGCTGCGAGCGGGGCCTTTGGTTCCTACTTCCTTCCCTTTTATTGAGCAATAAGTCGGCAAACACAACATTAAAAGCAAGTAATCCTGCCTCTTAAGGACCACAATGGAAATAAACCTTTGGCTTTATTGTGTTTTATACTTTTTTTGATATTTGTATTTGGGGCATCTCTGGTCAGAGGGGCCATCTGTATTTTAACATGATCAATATTTCAATTTCAATCAATCAATCACTGTCCCGTGAGCTTGAGAGTGAGCAACGAATGAAAGGGGAGAACTGTGTGTTTGTCTATCCGAGTGTTTGTCAGCCAAACCTATCTTTGTTGATTGTGTGTGCGCTTGTTGTGCTTAGTGAGAGTGTGAGTGAGTGTGAATGAGTGTACATTATACAGTATATCTCTTATTTCTGTCTGTCTGACATTGTTTGAAAGGAGGTGCAGAAAAGAGGCGTGGCTCGTCGAGGTCAGAGTTCATTATACGTGTATTACCGATAGGCTGGGGGGTTTGCGAGAGGTGACGGCAGGTTGTTGTTACTTGTTTCACCTGTACCCCACCCTACGTTGTGGGGTCCAGTGTACTGTATATGCAGTCAGCTGCAGTTTGCTAATGGGTCATAAAGCCGTGGCAATACAAGGCTAAATGTTGTGTAAATCATTCACAATGCAGCGCCTTCGCTCTCCATGCTAACGTTGGCTCCTGTCCTTTTGAGCTGAGGTGGGAAAGGTTGCATGCAAATGAAAGCCGCTTTCTTTGTCATGAGTGGAATACATCAAAAGGCATCGGAGGTTAATGATTCTCTAGCGGCTCACCGCCTGTTCCCTTTCCGAAATCGCCCCGGGCGGCGCGTTGGTAAACCTGACCTCCGTGTTTCTGAGTCAGGAGGCGACAGCGGAAGCCCAGGTGATTGTCGTTACGAGTTTCGCGGTGCAGAAAAGCTCCCCGTTGTTGTGCAGACTCCTCAGACCAGAGAGATGAAGCATATGGTGGCGATTGCTTTCTGTACGGTAGCCAGACTGGGGCAGGGGGTTAATTTCCATCAAACTGTCACAGTAGTTTCTTTTGGTTGGTTTGTTTGTTGGTTTGTTTGTTTGTTTGTTCAGGAGACTGTTGTGTTTTGACCTGGAGGTGCTAAATTGAAGATTGTGTGTGTGTGCGTGTGTGTGTGTGTGTGTGTGTGTGTGTGTGTGTGTGTGTGTGTGTGTGTGTGTGTGTGTGTGTGTGTGTGTGTGGGTGGCTTGTTTCTGTATGAAAACAGTCGTTCAGGCGCATAGCCCCTACCCGATAATACTAAAGTATGCTGTGACAGGAGTTGTCAGGAGGGCTGTTTTAAGGGCGCTTTTGAATAACTTGGGTACCACAGGATTGGCAGCTCAGCTCTGGCTCTTGACAGTCTCTCTTGGAGGGTTGTAGCACTAAAAGGTCACTCTGTAATTGCAGCCAGATACTCACTTTGAAGGCATGTTACTCCTGTTTTTTAGAGAAAGTCCCTGAATTGTCATGCGTTTGCACCTTTGAATTAATGCCACTCGCTTAATTGAAACATTTCCCCTTTGTTTTTGTTCTGAAGACACTTTAAAGTTCATTTCATTTTCCGTGATGCCTTTGTAAACACAAGAGAAGTGAAGCTTTCTGGAGCTATCTCTTTTTTTTTTATTCTCGATTTTATTCTCTCTCTCTCTCTCTCTCTCTCATGTTTTTTTTTCTCTATGGAAATGTAGTTTTGACAGAGGGCCTGGCTTGCCGTTATTTGCTGCATCTGTGAGTTTCAGTGAGCTAGCTCGGGGATGGACTTTATTCATGTTGCAGCACCAGCCGGGCGTGTCTCTGTAAGCAGATGAAAGAAAACCAAATAGCTGCAAGACAAAGATTTTATTTTATTTTATTTTATTTTTTCGCCCCACCTAAAATAGTTCCAAGAGGGCTCACAGGCTGCTGAGAACATCCTGTGTGGCAGATGCCACACAAAGAGGCAGCCAGTAGCCCTCAGGAGAGACGGCCTACCAGGACGCGATTCTCTGCTCTCCCACATTCTGCACCGTTCTGCTGCGCGAGAGAAAGCTTTCAGCTAGCGGTTATCTTCACTCTAGTGGGCTGGAATTGGCCTGTTAGCGCAACAAGCCTGGTACGTTCGAACCTTGTCTTAAGCTTGCAAATCGTAGCACTGCTAAAAAAAAAAGAAAGAACTGTCTCTAAATTAGGTATTTCTGCAGGGTAAAACACTCTAGCCCCCTAATGTGGTCGTCTACCAAGCAAATAAAGAATGCAGTGGTGAAACGGTTCATTTGCATCCCCTTATGCGTTTAATTTTACCCTCAGTGTGTTATTTTGCCGTTGACGACAAAATCGCACAACAAACGTGCGAACACAGAAACCATTTTGTCTGCAACAAGCAGCCAAAGTCGGCTTCCGTCAGCAGTGACTTTGCGCCTGTGGCTTCTCCGCACGCACGCAAAGCCGATGAAAAGATCAACACCGAAGTGTTCAGCTGAGTGTGAAAAAGAAGGAATACTCGCGCGCGATTCTCAATTTTCCCCCTCGGCCTCTCTCCGCTTCCAGACCCGAGAGACGACATGCGATCCCCTTTCTAAGCAAATCCCCAGCTGGTGTCATCCCCTCAGAACGTGTTTCACCTGCTTTTTGTTTTGCATGAGTGAGCTCAAACGGGATGACCACTTTGAGCGGAGCACGGCCCGGGCTTAAAGACTTAAAGACAAGCCCGCTCAGTCCAGTCTAGGTCGCTTTGTGCCGGAGGACCTTGCCACGAGCTTCCATTTTGTGTGTCAGTGAACTTTGCAAGGCATTATGTGGCTGGTTGCCATCCTTTTAAAGAGACAGGACCCTGTTGGCTAATATATCGCACGTGTCCAACGAGGAATGCGTTAAGTGGGCCCGGCAACTGGCCCTGAAACCTTACCCAGCATGCCACGCTGCAGTCTGGACCCTCACTTAGAGCGGGGAATTCATTATCCAGCCTTTTCTGTCATAAATCACCACACTTAGGAGTAGGCCTCTAATTGCTGTTCTCAGAAGGCCACAGGGCGCCTGTCGGGGGCGTGCGGTGTGGATGGTAGCCCACTCTGGGACTAGCTTCCCACAATAAGAAATACAAAATCGGTATTTAAGACCTGAAATATCCCCCCCGAATACGTCCGCCGGGGGGAGGAGGCACGGCGCGTACTTGCTATTTTTATAGAGGTAAAAACACAGCCCTCGTCCGCCCTAGTTTGTGTGTGAGATACGGTTGCAATAAGTTAGCAACGGGGCCGAGGAGGGTCGGAAGTCCCACGCCTCACCGTTCAAAGGGGAGCGAGAGCAGACTGGAGTTTCCCCGTCTGCGCCGCTGCAACGAACGCGGTTTTAATTGGAAGCAGCTTTTTTTTTCTGAGAACGGGCCTGCCCTCAAAGAACAACTCAACACATCTGTGCCCTCTGTTACTTCAGTGTTGAACATATAGATTTGTGTTAGTTTTATGCTGGTAGCGACCAAGGGGCCAAGACTGGGCTTTCGTTCTGAAGCTCACTTCCTGGTGCTGTTGCTCACTAGCGCCACTGCGGTTGGCTCCAGTATAGGTCTTTCACCATGTAAGTCAATGGCAGCAATGTGGTTAAAATACTCCGTCAATACATTTTTTACGCAAAAAAATTGAATTGCAACAGGTGCCTTTCCTTCATCTAATGCCTGTGCATGTGCTGATTTTTTAAAATATTGTGTCGTTTGGACAGGGTATTAACATTTGTTCAGGACCAATCAGAGGGACAGGTTGAGTCCTGGGATCACTGGCATAGATAGGTTCTATATGGTTCTCACTTCCAGGACCAATCAGAGGGACAGGTTGAGTCCTCTACGGCTTCACGGAGCAGGCGCAGTTTGTACAAACGGGCGGCGAAAAAGACTTCCGAGCTTCAATTCAGTTTTTACGAGGCCGTGGAAAGGCAATGGGTGACACACAGTGGCTTTGTCCATATTTTGTCCATATTTTTATACAGTCTATGGTAGCGACACATATGAAAGATGTCAGCTCATTTTTCCGGAAATTCACAGTTTCATCAATTCGACTTCTTAGTCTAAAGTGACATGCAAATTCGTTGTCCTATGCGTGTAGATGGTTTCTCTGCCACAATCCAGCTAAGTGCTTTTCCACTGTAAGTGCTAAAGTGGACATTGTCTTATCTGGGGCTTTTTCGAGTTTGTTTGGGGTAAATATATGGTCCACATCGTCCTGGTCCAACAGCAAACGGTTTTGGTGTGACCATTATTTCTGCCCTGTAATCAAACCTGGCTCAGGATTGCAGGCCAAGTGTGGCTCGAAATCACAGAGCTCTGTCTATTAGATCAGGAGCACAGCGGGCGTTTTGTGGCCTTGTAAACAGGTAAATCCTACTAATCGGACAACCAATCACAGGTTTTGTGATATAGTCCCGGTTTCGTAAATTGGCCTTCGAGGACCAGCTGAGCGATTTCTCTTCGCAATAGTCAGAAAGAGTTGTAGTTGTGTGTCCTTTCCATGGCATCTCTTCAGTTTACAGGGAGCGACGAGTGTATTAGCGCTCTTCAGCCTTCAGCGATAACCTTGTGTCGCACAAACTCGACGGCCGCAGAGCCCTACGCCAGGTTTGTTTCATCTTCTCCTGCGCCGACTCTGTTCTCTAGTAGTAACTGAAAAGTCAGACTTTGAACCTTGAGGCATTTAAAAAGTCACGGCACTGTTATTTCTATCTACAGTAAATACTTAATCTGAGTGTATCGTAGCCACCGTCTTCGGGATCACACAAGTGTGCGCAAATTGACCCTCAAACTTCTACTGAAGTCGAAAAGGTTTTCGTTTCTAGTTCTCATTCCGCCCGACCGTTTGAAGGCAGCCGAGGCTAATGTAGCTCACGCTCAGGCTAACGGTAAGGATAAGAGTCATTGGTAGAGGCATACAAATTGAACTGCTCATAATTTTCCTTTTCTCGCTCTTACGTACTCGGTGTAGTACCCAACATAATCGAAACCAACACCAGGTTTATCAAAAGAGTTATAATTTATTGTAGAGCTTGCCACAGCCACACACAACAATCTCTAGTTTAACAGCTGGAATCAGGCATCTTAGGCAGGGCGATGTGGTCCAGGTGTGAAGGAGAGAGAGGCTGAAGCAGTGGATCAGCGCATCTTAAATAGGCCCCCATACAGGTGTTCTCCATTTCCTGGAAATAATGAGATCAGGTGAGACACAAGTAACCCCCCTACTGGCGAAGGGGCGTAACACTCGCACGCCGCTGACGTACCAAACGCTGGGTTGTGCCGCAGAAGCCTGGAGCCTCACAGACAGATGAACCTTGTGTGTGTGTGTCTGGGGTGTGCGTTTATACATCAGATAATAGAGTAGGGACGGAGAGGACGGAGGATGGCGGATTAATGGGTATGCGCGGAGACGTGGCAGTGCGCCACCGGGGCCCATCTGTTTAGGATCAGCCCACGCGACTGGCAGGGGTTGCGGTAATCAGTGTAGCAGGCATGCGTGGATCTTTTTTTTGGACGGGGGGGACAGAACACACCTGCACTGATTAGGACAGAGCTTCCCGTACAGAGATCTCCTCACCTTTGGCACGGAGCACCTGCTCCTTCCGGCTTGCCTCGGGGCGTCACGGCAACGCGACGCTCCGAAGGCACCGCTCATTCTGGGACCTGATTATACAGTATCGACTTTGTCAGCGCTATAGCCTTTTGCCAGCATAGTTCTTGTGATGCGATATGCAGCAAGCAACAAAGATCGTGAAACAATGTGTATCGTGCGTATCAGGATGCACATAACACATGCAAAATTCATGTCTGCATATTTACTCCACTGCATGGAATTAAACTTCTCACTGTCACTATAGCCAAGATTTGATATTTCTCTTTAGTAAAAAAAAAACCCTTGCCTCTGTCAAACAGTTATTCTGACTCATTTAGTCCTGCTGGATAATCGATAATCCGCCATTTTTCTGACGTTAATTCCCAGCGCTCTGAATATAAAGTAAGTGAATAAGTGTGTATCAGGCCTCGAGTTTTCTCATTTTTAGCACAAAGCCACAAAGCCAAAGCAGGGATGGTGAAATGTGTTCCTGCTCCAGAGGACACCGCGCCCATATAAATTACAAGGTAAGGCGCAAATGGTCTTGCAGGTAGCTATTTTTAATAGGGCGTTCGGGCGGCGGTGTAATTCATCCACAGCAGGGCGTCCACAGCAATGGCCGCGTGGCCGCCGTGTAATTTGAGCCCTGGCGTACGGCTCAGACTGCTGCGTGTGCGTGCGTGCGTGCGTGCGTGCGTACGTGCTCTACTAGCCTTAAACGGGCCTTTATCTTGTTTAGAATCTTACTTCGTAAGAGCTTTCCTCGTAGGCTTTGTAGGCTATGCTGACGTGTCTCGTGCGATCCCACACGCTGTGTAAGGACGGGATGAAAGCGCTGGGAACGGCATCCAGCTTGGCCTGCAGCGAGCGCCCGCTTGCCCCAGGACCCCACAAGGCAGGTTTGGAAAGTAGGAGTGCGATCCGTGGAGAATTATTAAAATCCGGGGAGAAAGCCGTCACGCAAAAAAAAAAAGAGGCCCCAGCAGCGTCTGACAGCCAGAATCAAAAGGCTGCATTCCCGAAAACCCGCTCCAAGGATTCAGGCGCCGATGGCGCCCGTTCCAGTCTGCCATGTTCCGTAGACGCCTCTAAGGACGTTGGAGCGAGCGCGCTCCGCTGTTCTGAATTCAGGGAAATCAGTTTTCCCGTGAAGTCTGTGGAATGCTTGCATTTAAAACCCAGTTAACCATCTGCGAGGATCTGTTATCAAAGACACAGGGAACCCCTTTGAGTGGGAAATGTAAGGATTCATTGGAAACCCTCCTTGGCTTTGAGTCAAAAGGCCTTATCCTTAAGCATTGGAGTGGCAGTCGCAGTCTGTTCTGTGTTAGGATATATAACTGTCATATGACTGTCAGCACCCCCGTCCCCATTCCCGTGACGCCTGGCCTGGCATTTGGCCGCTGTTTCTGACAGCTTGTTACCAGGGTGAGGCATGCCAGCCCGAACAAGAGGGAGCGAGCCCAGGATGACGGCACAGAGAGGGGCTGAATCCACCTCCTGGGAAAATCCCGCTCGCGTTCCACTGGACGCGGGACCGCCGTTGACGCCCCTGACCGCCGCGGATTAGAAAGGCGAGAGAGAGAGAGAGAGACGGACACGGTTTTCCGAACGCTGACAAAAGCTTGTACGTCCGAGCGCGATCAAAACCCGCCAATTGGAGCCCTCGGCCACAGAGCACGGAGGCGCCCACCCACCCCTGCTCCAGCCGTGAGGTAATCCCCCCCCCCCCCCCCCCACGCCATCTTTGTGTCAGAAGAGCCGCCGTACAAGATCACTGGAGCGTGGCGTCCGAAGGGTGACCGTCCCCCCCATACGACCCCCGGCCCTGATGAACACCACCCAGCGCCTCTTTACCAGCGTCTCTTTACCCAGCGTCTCTTTACCCAGCGCCTCTTTACCAGCGTCTCTTTACCAGCGTCTCTTTACCCAGCGTCTCTTTACCCAGCGCCTTTTTACCAGCGTCTCTTTACCCAGCGCCTCTTTACCAGCGTCTCTTTACCAGCGTCTCTTTACCCAGCGCCTCTTTACCAGCGTCTCTTTACCAGAGCCTCTTTACCCAGCGCCTCTTTACCAGCGCCTCTTTACCCAGCGCCTCTTTACCCAGCGCCTCTTTACCCAGCGCCTCTTTACCAGCGTCTCTTTACCAGCGCCTCTTTACCAGCGTCTCTTTACCCAGCGCCTCTTTACCAGCGTCTCTTTACCAGCGCCTCTTTACCAGCGTCTCTTTACCCAGCGCCTCTTTACCCAGCGCCTCTTTACCAGCGCCTCTTTACCCAGCGTCTCTTTACCAGCGCCTCTTTACCCAGCGTCTCTTTACCCAGCGTCTCTTTACCCAGCGTCTCTTTACCAGCGTCTCTTTACCCAGCGTCTCTTTACCCAGCGTCTCTTTACCCAGCGCCTCTTTACCCAGCGTCTCTTTACCAGCGTCTCTTTACCCAGCGTCTCTTTACCCAGCGTCTCTTTACCCAGCGTCTCTTTACCCAGTGCCTCTTTACCCAGCGTCTCTTTACCCAGCGTCTCTTTACCCAGCGTCTCTTTACCCAGCGTCTCTTTACCCAGCGCCTCTTTACCCAGCGTCTCTTTACCAGCGTCTCTTTACCCAGCGTCTCTTTACCCAGCGCCTCTTTACCCAGCGTCTCTTTACCCAGCGTCTCTTTACCAGCGTCTCTTTACCCAGCGTCTCTTTACCCAGCGTCTCTTTACCAGCGTCTCTTTACCCAGCGTCTCTTTACCCAGCGCCTCTTTACCCAGCGTCTCTTTACCCAGCGTCTCTAGTCAAACATGCGAAGAGCAGAGGCTCTTATTTCGCCACATTTCCGGGTCCCAGAGTCTGGCTCTTGGCGAGAGAAGGTGCATTTCTCAGATTTACAGCTCAAGACGTGGTGGACGTTTAGAAGGAGAAGGCGAGGGGATTTTGGGGCGGGGGTGGGGGCGAGGGGATTTTGGGGCTCAAGAAAGCGATAATAAAGAAGGTCGTTTTCCCCCCGTTTCACTTACGGCCCCCCGTTTTTTTTTTAAACGGAAATTGCCTTCGCCCGCTGTCCCGCCAGCCCTTCCCCGCTCTTTCTAATTTCTCAGGATCTTGACACTGTGGCAGGGAGTCCCAGCAGGTAACCCTGGCCCGCCTCCAAATGCCGTTGAGAGAGTGGCGGGAGGGGGAGGGGAGAGAGCCGTTTCGGTGAATAGAGGCCGCCGTGATTGATGTACCCTGTGAGGCCCTCTTTCTGAAAGGATCGGGGCAAAGGCATGATGTCATCCTAGCTCGAGCTCTGCCAGGGCCATTGAGGTTAGAGAGCGGCCTGTCCCTAGTCCTCCCTCTGCTCTTTCTCTCTTTCTCTTTCTCTCCCTCTTTCTTTCTCTCCGTCCTTTCACTGGGCCTTTTATAAATAAACAAATAAATGGATGGAGAAACGGGTGAGGGGTGGAGGAGACGGTGGGCTATGGGGTCATCTATTAATTCTGCTGGCCGAACAACATCTGTGTGGAGCCACTCAGGGAAAAAAAAAACATGGAAAAAATGAGCTTGTTGTCTCAGTGTGAATGAGTGACTTATTCTCCGCTAATTCTGGGGTGGAGGGTCTGATCATTGTTTGGGAAGAGCGACTCAGACAGGTGAGTCGTGCTCAGGGCCAGCAGCAGCGGTCAACACACACACACACACACACACACACACACACACACTTTTTCTACATTTATTCATAACTGATAGAAGGCAGTTTGTGTGTGTGTGTGTGTGTGTGTATGTGTGTGTGTGTGTGTGTGTGTGTGTGTGTGTGTGTGTGTGTGTGTGTGTGTGTGTGTGTGTGTGTGTGTGTGTGTGTGTGTGTGCGTGCATGCATAGGCACGGGAAGATATTCTGAACTCGTTTGCAAACAAATCGTTTGCTCTAACGCAACGGGGATTTTAAGTTGTTTTGTATCATTGATACAGAACTATTTCCCTGTATTTATACTACCTTTGGTAGCCTATTAAATGTATTGCAACCTTTGGTAGCCTATTAAATGTATTGCATACAGATTTAATATATTGTAGCAATCGTTCAGAGAGGGTGCTGCAGCACCCTCAGACACCCCTACTTCCAGCGCCTATGTGTGCGTGTGTGTGTGCGTGTATGACTATTTTCACCAACATGCCTGTTTCATGTTATTGTATTGTTTTGGTTAGTGACATGTTTTGTTAAATTTCCCAGGAATTGCCAGCAGCCATGAAGTAAAAGCATTTAAAATAAGCGTTTTATATAAATAATAATAATAATAATAATAATACCTGTTCTGCTGTGTGCGTGTTTGTGTTAGTCATTGATGCCGTTTTGCCCTTTTTGTTGGCAAACGTTCTCCTTTAGGGAATAATGGAATTGGATCATATCCTATTAGCATCCTGTATTGCATTGAGAGAGACAGAACGTCTTATTCACTGTAGTAAAACAAATTGTGCATGATTGTATGTGCGTGTGTGTGTGCGTGCGTGTGTGTGTGTGTGTGCATTTGTGTGTGTTTTTCTGCTTGTCTGCAAGTGTTTCTGAGTGTGTGTCCCTTTCCTGAGCAATCAAGTCAAACCAGACTCACCAATGTGGCTGGCAGTGTGTGTATGAAAAGCAATTGCATCTGTACAGGTGCAGTTTTAAGATATATATTTTTTTACAACATTACATTAGGATATAAATAAGTTCCATTTGCAGCCGGGAGTGTTTTCCTGACCTCAGCACTATGGGTAGTGTAGTCCAGCCGGCGGCCTCGTGTGCCCTGGCATCGCATGGACTGCGCTGGTAATTATTTGCCCGTTCTTCCAGGCATCGAGGCCCTAAAGCATAGTGCCACAGGGGTTAATAACACCAGAGTACAGTGTACACAGAGAAACAGAGCGCTGTGACTCATTCACTCACCCTACCTCCTCGTCCACTCCCCTTTCACTTCTCCCCATTCTCTCTATCTCTCTCTCTCTCTCTCTCTCTCTCTTTCTCTCTCCCTCTTTTCTCTCTCTTTTCCCTCTCCCACTCTTTTTTCCTCTCACATTTCTCTTTTCCTTCTCTAACCATTTTATCTCTCTCTCTCTCTCTCTCTCTCTCTCTCTCTCTCTCTCTCTTCTCTCTCTCTCTCTCTCTCTTTCATTGGTCATTACTTTGTTGTTTCTGTTCCTGTGGAGATAATTGTAATCGCTTCGCCGAGGCCCCTCCATGCGACAGCAGTCCGCGCGCGTTGTTTAGTTGGTGTGGCCGGTCAGTCGCCCACTCCACACCCATTAAATAGATGTGTTTATCCACTGATTAACAGCAGATTGTTTTTTTTAAAGTTTTTTTTTTAGTTGTTCTCAATTTGTTTTCAAGCCAGCACTGACCCAATTAATGGGTTTAGAGGGGAATATTGAGTAATTGTTGGGTTTTGTATTACTCGCCAGTATCCATTACAGAATTAATTCTGAATAATTGTCCTGTTTTTTTGTGCCATAATAAAGTACCAAACTAGTCGGGTTATCGTTTGATGTGGAAACAGTGGAATAGGGGTGGTTTTACGTGTCACTCATAAAAATCGGTGTAGTATAACAAGGACTTTCCAGGAAACGGTTGCCTTGGGCGGTGCTGTAAGCCAAGATAAGCATTTTCACATTCAGATGAATAGAAAATTTGGGTAGTAGTGGCTATCACGTGAGTGTTGAGTTCAGGTGGGTGAAAGGTGACTTCAGCACTACAGTGTGTATGGGTTCAATTACATTCAATTGTGTTTGTATACAGAGAACATTCACAAAGATGCTTTACAGAGAAACTGAAGGAAAATTGGGCAAACCCCCCAAAATGCAATTGAGGTAAAGGCAAAAATTTGGGCAAAAACCAAGTCTGAACCACCAAAAAGCAAATGAGGTAAAAACTCTATGGTGGGAAGCAAAAACACTGAAAACTCCCCAAAATCTCAGGAGGAACCTGGCTAGAGAGGGGGAGCCCATCCTCCGGTGTCTGGGTGATGGGAGGCGGAGGTCCTCTGATATTTTTGGGTTTCTGAGTGTCTTTTCGGTTTGGTGGATTGTCACACAGCCCGGTCCCGCTCGAAGCTCTGTTTACCCGGCTGGCCTCCACTGCCTGCATCAGTATTGAGGTTTTTATTTGGGTTTCTGAGTGACTTTTCGGTTTGGTGGATTCTCACACAGCGCAGTCCCGCTAGCAGCTCTGTTTCCGAGCCGCCCGGCCGGCCTCCACTGCCCGAGTCAGTATCGAGCTCTCGCAGGACTCGGCCGGGGGAATGTCAGGACATTCATTGATTGTTGCGACTGCTGCTGCTTGTTCTCAACCGCATGCGTCCGATAATGCGGCGTCGGGGAATGCGTGCTCCGGCGGCTACCTCTCAAACGGGGACGACAGCGTAATTACCGTTAATCCTGAACGCAAACGGAACACAGGACTTATGTTCTCAACACGCCTCTCTGACTCACTCTGTCTCTGACTCACTCTCTCTTTTTCCCACTTTCCTCCTTCTTTCTTTTGTGAAAGGATGGGGGGGGGTCACAATTAAGTACACATTCCTGCGGTAGTGGGTTGCTGAAAACATGGCCTGTTAAGTGTCTCCACTTTCCGCCATCTTGGTGCAAATGTAGGTTATCAAAAAGGCCTCTCTCACGTCCAATAATTTACGTGCAGAACTGAGCCAGCAGTGCGATCGAATGTCGGGGACTTCCTGTCTTCTCGAGACATTCCTTCCGGGAATGTTAACGCGAGTGCGCCCCGTCTTTAATTGGTACCCGGGACGAATGAAGGTCTTACGTTGGTAGCGCTCTCGTGGAACTGCATTTGAGCAGAGCAATCCCCCGCCTCCCCCCCACCCCCCACTATCTGTGCCAGAGAAATCCGGGGGTTCGCCAGCCCAGGAGCTGCCAATCACCAGTGGTCTCGGAGCCGGCTGCCAGCTTTTCTGTAGGTCTCCTGGTTACACTTTAATTGTCCTGCCTCCCATCGCTCTCTCCCTTGCCCAGCGCCCCTAAGGCCAAAAAAGCACCTCCGGCAGCCCTCTCCACCGGCCCACGCGTGCCCTCAGCCGCCCCCGTTTTCTCCGTCCCTTCAGCGCTGGGTGTGCCGAGGGAGAGGAGAGGGCGAGAGCAGCCTGCGGTATCGCCCAAAGGTCTGAGCTGATCGTTAGTGGAGATGATTGCTCTGCGACGGAGGCTTTCCAGACAGGGGAGAAAAGAAAAACCTCTCGAATTCAAATTAAATATAAAAGAAGAAATAAAGTGTAGGGTACCCGTTGTGTCCCTAAGGATTCCCGCTGCATAGATTTCTCAGATTCCCGCCTATCCCAGCATGCTGTGCCATCGCGGCTGTGAAACGTGTTGCCCTCACACGTCAAAGGCAGCACTGTGCCCGGTTATCGATGGTTTAGCTCCGCTGCTACATTGCGGTGAAAAGCTGGTCATTTGGGCAGATTCTTATTGGTAAAATCAGCCACTTTGCACTGTTCAGACTTGGAAGGTGTTCCAGCAGCTGCATCAAGATTTGGCAACACATTTGTGTCCCAGCCCAGGCTGTCTGCAACTGTGAATAGCACTTCAGCTGATTGGACCAGCATTGCATTGCTCGGTCAGGACTGTGCTGTTATTTTGGCTTCATATCTGTATGTGAAAATAAGCTAAACAGCTGAAAAAAAACATAACGGCATACATGACAGCTTAATTCTGGGTGACTAATTGTAAATGCAGCCTTGTCTCAGGTAATGTTAACATCTTTTAGTTCCAGCAGAGGCACAGCTCAAGAAATGCTCATTCGAAGCCCCTCTCTTTTCCGAACACGTTCATGCTGTCTTTGTTCACTGTTGCGAACAACACTGGCGTGCTAAACTCGACAATCTCAAGCAGTTTACATGCCTCTTCAAAAATAAATGGAAGGAAATGGAGAGATGTTCCGTCTCAAGATGTCTCAAGATGCTGCGAGTTGTGCCACAACCAGCCAACAAGTCCTGGTCATGTTTATTGCCGGTTTCCATCAATTACATGATTTTGGCAGAATACAAAGGCATTTTTGCCTGTGTATGTCCTATCTAAAAAGCCATTTGGGGAATTATATGTGCATTTGCAGTAAGTTACAGCCACGGTCACACAGTATGCTTCATTTGTGGTGTGCTGTGCTGAGAAAGCCTGGGATCCACTGTTTTCACTTAATATCAAAGTATTACTTTTTTTTTTTTTTTTTAACATGATCCAGATTTTGCTTTATGTCTGACCCCCCCAGCAGCAGCCAGGAATGTTGATTCTTCATCAAGCCAGCCACCCTCCCTTAGAGGGTTTTACATTTTGCTAGTTTTCTATTGACATAATAAAGTAAAATCACCATCCTTTTGATACTATTTACAGCATGAAACTTTAAATGAATGAGCCATATGTTTTCTGGTTCTATCTGACGCTGTACTTGTGAGAACTATACACACACACACACACATACAGTATCTATATATATATATACTGTATATATGACAGAATCCATGTATGGCTGGGCAACATCCATGTATTACCAAGGCAACATGATATATATATATTGTATATGTGGGCGTGCGTGTATACCCGTGTTATGTGTGCATGTATGTGTATATACACATGTATGCGTATATACACATGTATGCGTGTTGCCTCAACAGCAGCCCAGTGATGTAAATGTACAGTATAACACATGCCCCTACATCTGACCCAGTCTCCATCATTATCCACCGAACCATAAAACCCCCTGCATTATATTTATTTCACTTCTCATTTGCACAAGTCTTGCAAAACTGTACAGCGGATGTGTACACCGCCCCCGTAGATAATTCAGGAGACGTTGAAGTACGGGAATTTCCATCTCTTTTTCATTTGAAACAAAATCTCAATTTGCATCATGACATACGGCTGGTTCCAAATCGTGATGAAAACTGACCTAGAAAGAGACAAAGTGATGAGAACCAAGGAGGATAATGTGCGGAGTGTCGGACAGAAGGAGATGGAGGGAGTAGAGAGGGAGAGAGAGAGAGGGAGGGAGAGAGAGAAAGAGGATCAAGAGGGAGAGATGAGAGACGGAAGGAGAGAGGAGAGCGTGAGGGAGGTGAGATGGTGGGGGGGAGGGGGAAGGCTGTTTGTGCGCCTGTGTGTGTGTGTGTGTGTGTGTGTGTGTGTGCAGGTGTGGGTGGATTCTAATTAAGTACTAGCAGGAGTACTAGAGGCAAATTACACCTTGTTCTGAAGAGACACAGGGAGAAGAGCTGGAAAGCAAGAGTAACTGAGTAAGTGTCTATAATATAGAGGGCTTTTACAAGCTTTTCCACAGTATGTGCGTATTTATTTAATTGTGTAAGTGATTCATAAATAAAGCACGAGAAAAGGCCTTGCCAAATATCGTCATCTGCATCGACTTTGACTAATCCCACTGTTCTCTCAGTCGCAGAGAAATTGATGAACATCCAAATAAGCAAGCGGTTCTTTTTTTATTTCGCATTTTTCTGACATCTAGGCCTAAGTCCACGTAAAACACAATAAGCCCATTGTCTTCGAGGAGAGATGACTAAAAGACAGTGTTTGGAGTAGGTTTGAGTTCACAGTGTGCCGTGAAAAAGGGGGCTCTGGCCTTCAGTAATATAAGGTCAAAGGTCACACTGTGGCAAGGCTCTCTATGGTAATGTTGCAGCTAGCAGCTTCAGTAAATCAGTCTGTTATATTTAGGGGGGGTTTGAAGTCTCTGTCAGAACAACACCGTTTTGCCAGGTGGTGAGAATGGAATGCTGTGCTCTCGGCCTAACCCTGACCTCCATATTGTGACTCAGTTGTGAACTAACAACCTTCAGAAACTCTCTCTTCTTCAGCAGGGAGCACATCATTTGCCATCTTAAGAAAGGAATACCAGTAGATGGATTGATAGATAATTGTAGTCTGCAAAAACACATATTGTCACACACATCTACCACTGCATCTACCAACCCTGTTCCTGGAGATCTACCAATGCATTCTGTAGGTTTTCACACACCTCAGTCAACAGCTAGAGATCTCATTGAGCTTCTAATTAGTAGAATCGGGTGTGAGATGAAAACCTACATTAATGTAGACATTAACAAGACATGATATCTATACATAGGTGGGTTGTGACAGGACAGCTCTTTTTGGGAATTAGAGAACCATGTCCACTTTTTAGCAAAGGGATCACCCGTCGTGTGCAATCTGTCGTTTTTTGGTCTATCTCTACATGTTTAAGTTAAACAGTGTGTGTCCATGCCTTTTAGCCTTATCAGTCACAATCCATCCCCGCCTCCGTGGCCACGTGGGCCGCGTGTCTTATCTCAGGTCGTGAAATGCATGCTGGGTAATGTGAAAATCGAACAGAAGAGCTGACAGGGGCCCGGTCCTAAACCGCAGGCGTCGCTCGGAGGTGAATCAGACCGCCGCCACATACTGAAGTATGACTTATCGATCAGCACACGTTAAGACGGAAGGAAGAAAAACCGCCAAAACCGTTTCTAATGGCCGTTGCGGCGACAGTCAAAAGCGCATAATCGGCTTTCCATTATGGAAATAATGCAGCCACAGTAATGGCATAAATGTAACGACCACGAGGCGTCATTCTCGTAATTACTCTTATTACCTCTGCAGTTTCCCGCAGACGAGTGCAGCTTCGGGAGCTATGGTAGGAGTTCTCCCGTTCCGCGTCTGGACGATGCTGGCAGGCAGGCAGAGGCTAACAAAGAATTTATGGAGCGGTATTGACCCCTCTGCATTCAGGCCCCAGGCAGGAACCTTCGCAGAATGCTCGATGTCCCCCACAGGAACGGTTTGAGGCACGCGCTCTGGGCAGCGAGAGCCCGCTCTGATTCAGTTTTCTGGGCCTTCACAATATCCTTTTCTGTGAGGATATTTCAAAATACTCGATAACAATCGTCCAAGGTCCATAAACTGGGTATTGATTTCTCGAGAAAATGTGAATGTTATGAGCCGGTCAGTGCGGTGACCTGAGAACCTCTGTGTCTGAGGCCTGAACGTCCTGTAGGCCACTGCACACCACTATCTGCTCCTGCAACTCCCTGACTACTTCTTCTTCATCAGTTTCTTCTCCTCCTCCTCCTCCATAATTTCATTTATTGGAGTGCAATAAGGAAACTGGATTTTTATTTATTTTTTTCCCTGTTCCTGTCCACATATGAGATTTATCACTTTAATACAGCTGGTTGTATATCCTAAGACAAAAACATGACAATTTTACCAGAAAATGATTGAAAAAGCCAATAGTTGCAAAACAATAAAGGTTTCTAATAGAAATGTATTTATATTATTTATTATTATTATTATTATTATTATTATTATTATTATTATTTTTACAGCCGTTTCTTCATGGGGTTGATGCCAGTCGGTATATAGACAGACTGAGGGGGTGGGGGGGGTAGTAAGTGTTGCCCTTGTTTGGTATTCAGAACAGGTTGAGCAGTAGCCCGACTCGGACACAGCTGTTGCCTGCTACCTCCCCTCCCGCTGCATTACGCCAAGCTTTTGTTCTGGGCCGGCTGATGTATGTGTGTGTGTGAGTATGCATGCATGCATGTATGACTACTATGTGTGTGAGTATATACACACATGTGTATGGGTGTATGGACACATGCCTAACAGTCTTGGAGAGCAGATGGTCTCGTTCTCTTGTTAAAAGACATGTGTGGTCTGGGAGTTGAGGGGAGGACAGTGGGGGGGTGTAATGTATGATCATGTTTTGTGAGAGCGGCCATTTCCTCCTGGTCTACCCAGGATTGGCCCTCCTGGTTGCACGGGAGGAGGGTGGAACAGCGTGGAGCCGGGTTGATGGCCATTAGTTATGACCTTGTGTTCAGTAATTGGCTGCTTTGTTCCTCTAAAGTGGCCCTCTCTCTGCAGTGTGACTGAACGCTCACTTTTTTTTAAAATCTTCTCTGTACAGCCGCTGTTGTAAAACAGGAATAATAATTATTTTTTGCTGAATAGAAGTGATGAAGTGCAGCGGGGATCTCGCGGTGTGTACAGTTCCTGCGTCTCCATTTAGTCGCCGGGTCACCTGGGTCAGCCGCACTCTGTTGCCGCAATTTTAATCGCATTAAGTGACAAAACGATTAAAGTGGCGAAGCACGGCTTGCGTAATTAGTGTACGGATATTATTAATGTTGTGTTCAGAGGCAGGGACTTACCTAATGGAGCCTCATCCCATGTTTTCAGCCGTGCGTTGGGCCGGATGGTGTTTCCATTTGTCCTTCTACCTCTGGAGCCCCAGCACAGAATATCACAGCAGCAGTACCTCGCGTATATAAATGTGCTTGTGGTTGAAACGATTGGCCTTAGCGTGAGAACTGACTGCCTTTTCGCTGCATGTGAAGTGAATGGAATCGGATGCATCTCTGTCTGTTTGTTGATCGTTCCCTCATGTTATTTCTATCTGTTTTCCAGGTCTTATAACCACAACTTCACGGAAAGTGGATCGTGAGCAGCAAGCTGAACACGTGTTGGAGGTAAGGGGGCTTTTGCTCACCACACCTTTCACCTTTACAGATCAAATCAAATCAATATTTATTTATATAGTGCATTTCACAACTAGTTGTCACAATACACTTCACAGAAAAACCCAGCCTAAACCCCCCACAAGAGCAAGCCAAAGGCAACAGTGGCAAGGAAAAACTCCCTGGTGTAACTAGGAAGAAACCTTGGGAGGAACCAGACTCAAGAGGGGAACCCATCCTCCTCTGGTCGGCTCAGGGTCTAGGGCTTAAAGACCAGCATGGTCAAAACAGCCAATGTCCACGTTAATAGAATTTCCAGATGTGGCGGCAATGTTGGTGGGGAACAGTTGGCAGCGGTGGTGAGGAGGGAGGGGCAAGCGGCAACCTGCACAGTGCACGTGTGCTTTTGTTAACTTGATGATATTGACCAGGAGCAATTATGCAGGAAGGAAAGAAATAGGATTATCTTATTTACATTGTATTTTAGTTTTGGTGAGGTTGACCGTGTGGTTTGCGCAGAGCACATTCTGCTACCTCTAAGTCAGGTGCTAGACATGTCGTCGATAAACTTAGCGATTGTAATATTTGTGCCGTTTTTATTTTTCATTGAAGAGTTTGTTTTGAATGTCTTAAATATAGTCATTTTATATAACATTTGATTTTTAAATATATATATATATATATATACAAACCCTGCACACGACAAAAATAAATAAATCAGTAATGCTGCACGTGCAAAGAACAAGGATTAGTTGATTTGACCCAGACCCCCCCTGGAATTTTTCCGTTAAGCTAAAGCACTTATTTCACCTCTCAGAGAAAACCATGTACCAGAGAATTAGCACTTAGCCGTGTCCCCACTGCTGGACTGTAACGCCGTTAGATTCTGTAATGAAGATGAATTGCAGTTCGTCATCAGCCTACATCACTGGAATGGTTGCTACTTGGTTCAAATGATCCATGTTCTTGGAAAGGGAAGGAGCCCTTTGCGTACGTTCACGCCTGAACCCAGAGAATTGTGGGTAGTGGTGAAATGAGACAGGGAGCTTACCCGATGAGTGGCACCCCGATCCCGGTTGAGAATTAGACGGTAGCGTTGTCGTAATTGACTCTTTTAGTAGAACAGAGGCAGAAAATGAAGATTGTGAATCTGGTCTATTATCTACTGATGGAAGGACTGCGATGCAGTTTCGCCTTAGATTGCACTAAATTGTGTTCCTAGTTAGCTCCTCATTGATGTTATTTCCGTTAAAGGACGATTGCATTTTGCTTTGTGTGTGTGTGTGTGTGTGTGCATCAGAGGTGGCTAAACCACCTCCTACCACACACACACACACACACACACACAAAATCATGAGTTCTTTTAAAACTGATATTTAACTGCTGCGAAGCACACAAAATAAGAGACGTTACTACATGATTATTTTTCATCTGATATCAAAACTATTTTATCTACTTATCGAACTTAGCAGCTCGTTATATGTCCAGTGATTCTCTGTTATCTTAATCAAAATGTACTTAATTGACCAAATTTAATGATGAAATGTATCATTTTAACAGTTAACGATGATAGGCACATTTGAGACAAAAGCACACTCTTAGCTACACCTGATTGTAAAGTTTTAATAACATGTCCAAGATCCTGAGAAAAAGTGCAGCGATTCGCAATCCAGTTGAAAAACTTTTTCTTATAAGAATTTTGTTGTTTTTTTGTTTGATTTAATGTAATCATAAAAATCTATTTTTGTTTGTATGACATCCAAAGTATGGATCACTGTAATAAACAACTACACTGCAATGATTCTGTTGTCACATAACAGTAAAGGATGTCCATATTTTCAGAGCTGATTAAATGGTCTTCGATTATTCAACTTTCAGTGTAAACATGATTTCCCTGCTATGGCAGTATAGCACTGAAAATGATTGACAGGCTTCCCTTGAATTTTAAATGGGGAAATTAAAAAAACTAGTTTCTTATTTATTTATTTTTTTTACTAGTCCTCTATCCCCAGACAGGCCCGGTTCTAGACTGTTTTGATTGGGGGGGCATGAAGAGATGTTGGTGGGGCACAAAGGGGAACGAAGTAGCGGGGGGTCCTCCCCCAGAAAATTTTGAGCCTTTTAAAACTTATTTCCTGTATTTCTACACAACCTCACACAGGGCATTTTCTAAAATAAAATGTTTAATCTATCGGAGAGAATCGCTGCGCATATAGCTGCCCTGGGCGAGTTGGAATCACGGTCGGGCTTGGAGGAGTTGCGCCCTGAATAAGGACATGATGGCCTCTGTCTACCACCGGCTGACGGGGTTGTGCAGCGGTGATTCTATAGCGGTTGCTACACGGGGGAATTTAATTAGAATAGGGGTTCAATTGGGGGGGGGGGGGGGAAATCTGAAACAAATTTTTTTTTTTAAACACGTAGGCTAGCCTACTTTAATCCATATCAAGAGCCGATGTAATGGCCTTCTCATGAGCAAGAATAACCAGGTTTTGCTTTCGCCCATGCAACATGGTATGGTGGAAGGGGTTAAAGATGCAAGATAACTTGGAGAAATAACTTGTTGCAAATGAAACCGATAATATCCAATTTTCAAACGGTCACCTGCATATTTTCTCCTCTAGCTGAGATTACTGTTTTTGTACATAATCCCTGACAAAAATAAGTGCAATAAACAAAAATTTAACTAAAGTTAAACTAACATTTAGAACACTAATTTGCTTTGCCCTATGTGTGTGCAATCTGAGCCATCAGAGTTCATAGTTGTCATGGCAACACCCCCCCCCCCCCCCATGACACTGAGGCTGCGTCCCAATCCAGTTATTGCTCCACCCTCGTAAACTTCACTTGGGGGAATCCCTTTTGAGACCAGGATGTACCCTCGGTCTCCATTTTAAGTGTGAGTCCAATCCATTAGAAAGCCAAGTGAAGTTTGTGACATAGCCCCTCCACCCTCAACTTTTCTCGGAACGAGTCTGCAAAAGAGTAGACTGTGCAAGCTCATATTACCCACAATTCACATCGAACGTCCTGTTCAGTGATAATCACGTTAATGTTTATCGCGGTATTATACATTAAAAGCGCATACAGAATGGAAAAGACGCTGTATAGGCTAATAAATACAGGTTAATCAAGTAGTAGTTTGCTATTTTGTATTTCATGGTTTAGCAAATTGCTTTATGCAGCAAGTGTAGCGTAGCCTACTGTGTGATGTAGGCTACCAGGTTCTCTATCTTAATCTTGCTTTTAAACGGATTATTAGGCTACTCGTGTCTAAATATTTTTCCGTAGCCTATACTTTCCCAGATAGCCAAACAATTTAATTTCGCAATAACCAAGACGAATAGGTAAATAAACTTGTACAGCATTTTACTAGGCTTTATCACATTTGTGCTGACGCAAAATGCGTTAATTGACTATGTCATGCGAAGTGATCAATGAACAGCACATATTTAGGTAAATTCGTTTTTCTATCTTGAAAGCATGCATTGCGCTAAACGCTGGTTCCAGCAATTTAAGAGGTTTTTCTTTCTTAAGAGGTATGCTTTCTAATGTATAAATCGTTTTGACCAAATCGAAAGTCTTAAATTACATTCTTTAACGTGATGAGGAAAAACGCAATGCTAACGTGCAACTCACAGAAAACGCTGGGATTTTTTGCCAGTTAATTATTCAGAATTATTGCCACCCTTATTAAACAATCTCACGTTAGTAATCTCTTTGTCATTGTCATTTGTTAATCATTAGCCTAGGCTATATATAATTGATTCAGGGACTTTGTTTGATTGACATAAGCAAGCAAAATGAACGGAAACAGGTTGAGAATATGTTCGGTTTAAATGCTTTATTCCAGCGCACGGACTGTCCTACATATGTAAATGCTACACGAATTTATGACATAAAGAAATATGCTTGCCCACAAAACTTGCTGTATTTATTGATATTTGATATTCAGTAAATCAATTGCTTGACTGATAATTAATGTAAACAGGTTGAGAGCTTCATCCGTTTAAATGTAGTCTACGGTGACAGGCGTTTTACATGATCCGAGATCCCACGATACGCCAACTGTGCAGCAGCGCGGTTACTTCCGAGTATAGATGGGGGTGAAGTGCGTCTCAATTCAAATAACCCGCTCTGCCCTCGCTCCCTCCCACTCGCTAAACGCAAGTGTATACTCCTGTTTTATTGGTATGTGCGTCACATCCTCCCAAGTGAAGTTTGCAAGTGAAGTTTACGAGGGTGGAGCAAAAACTGGATTGGGACGCAGCCTGAGACTCCGAGAGACACTCTGCGCAGCGGACGGGTCTGCTTCAGAGCTCTGTGTGTTTGTGCCTGAACACGACGTGAAGAGGGGGTGAGCAGTGGGAGACTTTGGAGGCGGGCTGTAGGCTGCCCACCCAATCAGAAGTTAGAAACGGTACTGGTATTTTCTGTGCTATTTTTCCATTGGCTGTACAAAATTTATTTTTTTTCTTAACTTTTGATTGGGTGGGCAAGACGCACGTTTGGGTGGGCTGAGCCCACCCCTGCCCATAGCTACCGCCGGCCTTGTCCCCAGATAAGATGCACTTATCATGAAATTTGCTCGAGATCTAATGTCTCCTCAGTGTACTTATAAGAGCAATCAATCAATTAACCTGCTTCACTCTCAACTCTTATTCCATATGAAAGAAAAGCCCTCTCCCCATGCCAGGGCAGAACACAGCACCTCCAGCAAAGGAGATCTTTGTTCCCTTCTCTGTGGAGACTGTGTGGAGCAGATTCCTCTAGATAAGCCCAGATAAGATCGGATTGCTGGAAAATGCAGGTGTCTTACTTTGTGCAGTGATGCTTGTGATTTACGTGTGGCTGGGGCCCTGACCCGCAGGAGGAGGGAGTGTGTTCCGTGTAGGGAGTCTGGTCGGTGGAACCCTGATGCTGTCGTCCAGGTGGAGCAGGTGCGAGATTAGAGGTTGCGCATGACAGGAAGTTCTGAAGGATCGCGGCAGGAGTCATCTGGGGGTGTCCCGACCTCCTCACAATGTGACCCCCCTGTCCCCAGGGGGTCCCCAGGGGCCGAGCCTCTATCACTGTAAGGTCGGGGGGGGGGGGGGGGTCAGGGCTTTGATGTCTTTGTGCGCGGCAGGTTGGGGTTTATTTATCACCGACTTTACACAAGGGCGTCGTTCGCCTTCAAGGGCAAATCCTTCTTTCTGCTGAAAGGGGTAAAATTTAGCACCAGGTAAATAAATAAAAGATGTTGGATTTTATGCACGGGGAGCTCCAGGCCATATTTTCAGGTGAATATGCGGTTCATTGTGCTGCCGTGTCACGTCTCTTGCCTCACAGAGCGGGCGGTAGAATGATTGCAGAGGCAAGGAGGGAGGGGAAAAAAACAAGCAGCTACTTTAAGGTCAAAAAGAGTGTTTAGTGTCTGGTCCTTTCAGGTGGGAGATATCTGACACCACTGTGAGTGTTACCTTTTCACTAATCCTCTTCAGAGCTCGACAAAACAGTCCCCGAGAAAAAGTTGTTTGTTTGCCTGTACTTTTGTGCACGCTGCAATAGTATAGTAGGCAAGTTGATACTAAGGTGGGGGAATTTGCGCTTGGTTTGTGGTCCGCTGGTATCGTTGTCATTTTTGTCGTCATCATCGTCATCATCATCTAAGCTATTGCCCTTATCCTGTTTAACCACGAAACTCCAGTAGCGATGGGAAGTGTGCCACAAAGGAACAGAAACCTTAAACTTTTGGGTTACAAGCCCAGCCCATTAACCCCGCAGGTACTGCTCTCTGCCGCCCAACCTCTCGTCTTGAGTGACGGCGCGGTCGCATTTACACGAGAAGCATTTCTGATGCGAGCGGGTTTTCCACAGACACGCTTGAGGCTCTGTAGAAGGGTCTCCATTGTTCCTCCCTGATCCAGAGGGGCTTAGCTAACGTCCTCCTTAACTACCGTTTCCGCGGCACCCGCATGCTTTTGTACAAGCCCCCGCCCCAAACCCCATTGTACAAACAAGGCTCTGCTTTTCTTCTTTGCTTTTTTTTTTGGCTCTTCAGTTTTTTTTTTTCTTGAATGTCGGAGGGAAATGGCGGTATTAGGTTTTGCCCGGGGTGCACAGCTGTCACATATGCGCTGTAAAGGTTGGAGGCCTTGGCATCCGCAGGCGAACTGCCCTGCTGTTCGAGTCCCACACCGCCGGTGCGCTTGTGCCCAAAGCTATGCGCTAAAAGAAAGCGGCTGCCACTCCAGGCCAGATGCCTTCACCGCTAACGGGCTACGGCTCAAGTTTACTCTCTTCAGCATTTTCTCATTTTCCCTCTGAGAATGAAAAAATCATATTGAAGGGGACGGGGGACGGGGGGACGAGGGGGGTGTATTTATTCCCCCCCCCCCCCCCCCACACACACACACACACTCGCCCTCAGACGACTCGCGGTAAACTTTTGGCAGAAAAGAAAGAAGGAAAAAAAAAACCTTCCCAGTGATCTGTTTTGAAGAAGTTTTACTGCAGCTGCCACATTCTTTTTCGACAGGACTTCCAAAACTCTTGAACTACTTTGTCAAAACATTGTTTTGTTTTGTATGCTTTGTCAGATAGATTAGTGTTTGTTTTGGGGGTTTATTTCCCCCTACTTATTTTCTTTGGCAGTGCTACACACTGAATAATACACAGCAGACTACCTGCTTTTGTGTTGCAAACCGTTAGCATTCTTTCACCCACCACGTGATCCCTTCACTTTCTCAAAGAGGGCCACTGCAGCGCCTGTCAAAGGCAAACACGCCATTTCAGTTGGGCCACAGACAGTGTTGTTCAGCTTTTCAAATTCAAATAATAACAGAACTTTTCTCATTGGCTACTGGAAGGAAGAAAAGAGGGGAAGGGTCTGCGGGTCCTTTTGTAAAACAGAAAAAAAGACTCTCCCGTTCATCAAGTTTTTTCACACACTTAAAATACTGACAAAGCACCAATACCAGATCTGTAAAAAAAATTGACATTTTGAATCTCCCTCCTCTAGTGAGGGGACGTTAACATACAAACAATGAGGGGTTAAAGGCGGCAGAGCTGCTCGCTAAATCAGATGAATTAACTGAGTAAGTCAGGATCATATAGATACATCGAGCTGGGTTGCGTTTCCCAAAAGGATCTTGGATAAAGATAATCTATTTAGGCTATTTTGTTTTTATATTACTTTCATTTTTTGTTTGTTTTTTTGTCTTTCTCCTCTATTTTTATTATGTTTTATGTAATGTCAGTAAAAATGTAATCAAAATGAATAAAGCACGAACTCAAAACACTCTGCGATGATCTTAACGGGGCCCTGGTATCAAACAGAACATTGTAATCAGAACGCATGATTGGCTCTGGCTTGTTTTCCTTATTCTCCAGACACATCAGTGTGGAACATGCCCATATGCACAGTTATGGACACAATGCTGCAACTCTGAAAGTGAGAAAATTAACAACTTTGAAAATGAGAACTTGTTAAACCTAATTAAATAAAGCTTATAAAACTAATAAAACAAATGACAGTAATAATAAAGGTAATTAAGTTTTAATTTTAATTATAATATCAGTTTGTATTTGTAAAGGGATTCAAGGACAATCTTCCCCAAGCCAATGGGACAGTAAAGACTACCCTCTACTGGTGCCAGATAAGTGGCCTCCACTCGTGTGCAGTGGAGAGGGTTTGGGCAGGAGGAGCAGGGCAGTGGAGAGGGTTTTGGCAGGGAGGAGCAGTGCAGTGGAGAGGGTTTTGGGCAGGAGGAGCAGTGCAGTGGAGAGGGTTTGGGCAGGAGGAGCAGTGTAGTGGAGAGGGTTTGGGCAGGAGGAGCAGTGCAGTGGAGAGGGTTTTGGGCAGGAGGAGCAGTGCAGTGGAGAGGGTTTGGGCAGGAGGAGCAGTGCAGTGGAGAGGGTTTTGGCAGGGAGGAGCAGTGCAGTGGAGAGGGTTTTGGCCAGGAGGAGCAGTGCAGTGGAGAGGGTTTGGCAGGGAGGAGCAGTGCAGTGGAGAGGGTTTTGGCAGGGAGGAGCAGTGCAGTGGAGAGGGTTTGGCAGGGAGGAGCAGTGCAGTGGAGAGGGTTTTGGCAGGGAGGAGCAGTGCAGTGGAGAGGGTTTTGGCCAGGAGGAGCAGTGCAGTGGAGAGGGTTTTGGCAGGGAGGAGCAGTGCAGTGGAGAGGGTTTTGGCCAGGAGGAGCAGTGCAGTGGAGAGGGTTTGGCCAAGAGGAGCAGTGCAGTGGAGAGGGTTTTGGCCAGGAGGAGCAGTGCAGTGGAGAGGGTTTTGGGCAGGAGGAGCAGTGCAGTGGAGAGGGTTTGGCCAAGAGGAGCAGTGCAGTGGAGAGGGTTTTGGCCAGGAGGAGCAGTGCAGTGGAGAGGGTTTTGGGCAGGAGGAGCAGTGCAGTGGAGAGGGTTTTGGCAGGGAGGAGCAGTGCAGTGGAGAGGGTTTTGGCAGGGAGGAGCAGTGCAGTGGAGAGGGTTTGGGCAGGAGGAGCAGTGCAGTGGAGAGGGTATTGGCAGGGAGGAGCAGTGCAGTGGAGAGGGGTTTGGCAGGGAGGAGCAGTGCAGTGGAGAGGGTTTTGGCCAGGAGGAGCAGTGCAGTGGAGAGGGTTTTGGCAGGGAGGAGCAGTGCAGTGGAGAGGGTTTGGGCAGGAGGAGCAGTGCAGTGGAGAGGGTTTTGGCCAGGAGGAGCAGTGCAGTGGAGAGGGTTTTGGCAGGGAGGAGCAGTGCAGTGGAGAGGGTTTGGGCAGGAGGAGCAGTGCAGTGGAGAGGGTATTGGCAGGGAGGAGCAGTGCAGTGGAGAGGGGTTTGGCAGGGAGGAGCAGTGCAGTGGAGAGGGTTTTGGCAGGGAGGAGCAGTGCAGTGGAGAGGGTTTGGGCAGGAGGAGCAGTGCAGTGGAGAGGGTATTGGCAGGGAGGAGCAGTGCAGTGGAGAGGGTTTTGGCCGGGAGGAGCAGGGAGGAGCAGCTTGTTCTGAGGAGACGCACTGAACCACTGGCTGCCTGTGAGGGAACCAAGATAATTGCTGTGGGATTTTCTGTCATTCTGTCTTCATCCTTTTCTCTCCCCATCCTTCCTCCTCCTTTCTCTCCCTCTGTCTCAGTCCCCTCTTTCTCTCTCTTCCACTGTCTCAGTCCCCTCTTTCTCTCTCTTCCACTGTCTCAGTCCCCTCTTTCTCTCTCTTCCACTGTCTCAGTCCCCTCTTTCTCTCTCTTCCACTGTCTCAGTCCCCTCTTTCTCTCTCTTCCACTGTCTCAGTCCCCTCTTTCTCTCTCTTCCACCTGACTTTCATATCTCCATCTTCCTCCCTTAGTAATCCCCCTCTTTCCCTGCATATCTTCTGCACCTCTCCCTCTCTTTCTCCATCCCTCCATCCCACCATCTCTCTCTCTCTCTCTCTCTCTCTCTCTCTCTCTCTCTCTCTCTCTCTCTCTCACACTTGTGGGTGGCTCAGATCTGTTGGGATCTATTGGGATCTGTTGGGATCTACCAACAGAGGTGTCCTTAGAAACCTGTTGAGAAAAACCAGTTCCGTTACAGTGGAGGTTCTGGGTCTCTTGTTACTGTGATAAAATATGATTTCTATTGAGGCATATTTTCTGTTTGCTGACTAAAAATTCACAGTCCACTGTTATTCACAGAAAAGCACGTTCTGTCAATTCAATCTAGACAGAACTTAAAAGAAGTTCATATTCTGGGTTTTATGTTTTGTATTACTGGAGTTTTATTGTAGTTGGCTCAGACAGTGTTTAAGTGCAATAAAGGATATTTTAGATACTTACAGAGGTTTATGAAGACCAGTTGGCTTTGTAATGGCTGGTGTAGGAGCAGTCGGGGGTTTGTGGTCTACAACAAGGACAAAAATACTGCGAGTAACTCCAAAGTGGCATGTAGGATGATGTTATGTCTCCAGAGGCTGTACTTATGAACAGATTAATTCCATAGCATTTATTTGCAATTATAAGCATGAAAAAAGTTTTTATATTGCGCTGGTACTTCTTCCCTTCTCAGTCCTCAAGCTCTTTTCTCCCAAGGACTTGTGTTGTGATATTGAAATAGGAAGCCACAGCGCAACACAGCGGTCTCAGGCCGCATGCACCACAAGAAATAGTTCCAACCAAAGGTAATTTCTTGAGGATTAATCAAGTAATATACACACATACACACTCTGGAGACACAACGTCACTGCACCACCCGCTTCGGAGTTGCATGAGATGTACCTTCCGTACTGTAGACCACAAATTCCCATATGCCCCAACAGCAGCCATTCTAAAGCATTCAGGTCATAAGAAACGTCTGTATATATCGGAAATACCCTACATTGCACACAAAATCTGTCAGAGACCCCCAAAAAGATACACAAAAACTGAAATAATATCAATAAACAACTGAAAGTGGCCTATCCCTTTGAATTGTTTGGAAAGTAAGTCGCTATGCAGATTCTTTTCATTTAGCTGCTAGTCATTTTAATTCTACTTTGGTTTTTAGGGTAGTAGGAGTGTTTGTGTTTTTTGCTTAGTTTTTTTTGTTTTTGTAGATATAGCAGGAGAGTTATCTTTACTGCTATGAGAACCCCTTTTCACTTTATTGGCTGATGGGACGATAACAGATTGCCATTGTCCATTTATCTGTCTGCCGATCGTCTGGTGGTTCAATCTCAGACAAACCGCCTGTAAGCTTAATAAAATCCAAACGTTTGTTTTCAGCAGAAGGGTCAAAGGTTGGACTTTTTCATGAGGGGTGGGTGTGTGATAAATGTTGAGCGGGAAAGTCTTTAAGCTCATAGACCATGGATATTCAAATCTGGACCTCAAACCCAATCCGGTCCTTGTTTTTTTTCTCTCCCAGGTAAATTAACAGAACAATTAGTGCTATTGATTGGCCAGACTGTCTTCACACCTGACTCCCAGGTAAAGAGTTTTTTGGACCAGCAGTTCTCGGACCTCGTGGACCGTGACTTGAATAACAGGGCCATAGACACTCTTCACTCTCATTGGAAGCTCAGCTTTTCTGCAGTTCTGTTGGTAATGATGTCATAGTTAAGGATGTATTCTGCAGTTGAAAGGATCTCCTGCAGGGGGCAGTGGTGAGGCGTAATGGTGGGAGTTCATGGCTACAGAGCGATTTTGCAATCAAAGTGCTGTACTTAATTTTTCAGCTTAGACCTGGCTGTAGGAATCGGTTTTACAGACAATATAGCCTAACTCTAATGAATGTAATGAAGAACCTAATGTGTTAACATTTTCAGTATCTGTCTGACAACTCAGAATAGGGCCAGGATCTAAGTAAACATCCGCCCCCACACCAACCCAACTTAGCTCCCTCTTATTTTCTTGTCTCTGTAATATAATCTAATTTTAGACACTGTCAGTCTTAAACTTATCTTCTACTTTCCAGTGGATTCTGTGTATGATTTTTTTTTTGTTGTTGTTTTGTTTTTACACACAACTGACAACTGAAGAGCACATAAGTAAACAACCGATATTTTCCAACAAGAGAAAAAATATAAAATGAAAAATGAAATGAGAAATTTGAAATGCTCCAAAAGAAGGCTGTGTTTTTTTTTTTCTGTGCCTTTGCGCGTCTCCCAAGCTGGCTGTCAGAAGGAAATCTTTTGTGCGGTTTCATCTTCGCCTGATCCTATAACTCGGCGTATCGATTGAGAAACAGCTGTAAACGTCTTTTGCGGAACAAGGGCTCACCAGGGCCCCAGACCCTGTATTTTCCCACTTAAGCAGCTTTAGTGTTGGATCACCTGCAGGCCGAGCGGCACACTGTCTCTACTGCGGCTCCAGAACGTGGGCGCGGTCGTACGCCATGCCTGGAAACGGCCGTCTGCAGGCGGTGGGAGATGAGAAGGCCCGTGGGTTCCTCCAGGGACTCCGAGGTGTGGAGAGATGGGACCTGGGAGACGTGCTCCCCGCTCTTGTTTTGGGGATCCCCTGTCCCCTTTCCCCTGTGGGATTGTGTGCCGCTCAGCCTTCCTGTGCGCTGCTGGGGGCGGAGCCACTGAACTCCTACTGGGGCTCTGAGCTGCTCCTGTGACTAATGATGCAGGAGCTGCCCTGTTCTTCTCTTAACTACCCCCACTGCGTCTGTTTTACACACACACACACACACACACACACACAGTACCCTCACACACACATGCACACATACACACACACACACACACACACACACACACACACACAGTACCCTCACACACACACACACACACACGCACTCACACACAGTACCCTCACACACGCACACATACATGCACACATACACACACACACACCCTCACACACACGCACACACATACAGTACACATACGCGCACACACACGCACACACACACATACGTACATATATCCACAAATATCAAGAACCCAGCCATCCTCCCTGTGTCAAATAACGAAAAGCACTTAAGGCAGTGGTTTCCAACCCTGTTCCTGGAGATCTACCATTCTGTAGGATTTCGTTTCAACCCTAATTTGGCACACCTGATTCTACTAATTCACTCAAGTTCTCTAGCTGTTGAGTGAGGTGTGCTTTGTTAGGGTTGGAGTGAAAACCTACAGGACGGTAGATCTCTAGCTGTTGAATGAGGTGTGCTTTGTTAGGGTTGGAGTGAAAACCTACAGGACGGTAGATCTCCAGGAACAGGATTATGTGGGCTACCAAAGTAAAAGTCCTCTTTTTAGGAAATAAATGGTGTGAATCAGCTAACCCACAAAGAAGGGAATGATCCGGGCGCTGGCCAAGTTGTTGTCCTGTAGGATCTGAGCTGAACCTCCGTTCCAGAAGAACACTTTACAGCCAATTAGGCCTTGTTCCCTGTGTCATTACCATCTCCTCCCCTCTCCCTAATTCCACAAGCATGTCTAATCATGATTAACCAACACGCCCCTGGGCCTCCCAGGAAAATCATTATTTTCCCGTTTCCAGTTTTCACTTGAAGTTTTAGTCTGACATGGGTTGAGATTTATGCGTTTATAATCGTGGGTTAATTTCAGTGGATGAAGAGCTGGTGGAGACAGTGAGCCGTGCGCTGGATGTACGTCTACGTCGCGTGCCGTAGTCGAGGGACGGCCACGTTGGAGAGGAGAATGGTAGCCGAGTGGACGCTTTGGCGAAACGTGATCATGACGGAGAGCCAATGAATATCTAGCCAGGTCAACTGAACGGCTCACAAGCCAGGCATGCGAAAACAAAGCATTAAAACGTGCTAAATGCCAGCGATGTAAAACCTGCTTACTGTCACAAGTGTGTTCTTTCTTACAGGGGTATTTTAATGAGGTGTATCACTTAAAAGGTAATACACAAAACAGATTGTACCATCTTAAAGGCCATTTCATAATCGCCCAAAAAAGGTAGCCTATGTGGACACACGTCCGCAGGGTCCGTGCGGACATAAATGTCATCATAGCGGACGTCCGTGTAGGCGGTACGTTTTTTGTGTCCACGCGGACCTGTCATTTAGCCTACGTACCTTTTTCGTACCACAATCTTCTTCCATGAACTACGCTGTCGTTGTTTGAGATTCAAAAGCAAAAATAACTGGAACTGTATTCTACAAAGGGGGGGTTGGTACGCTTTGAGTACACTTTGAATGCGCTCAACTACGGAAGGCAAAAGTCTGCGGACGGCCCACCGGACTGTCAGTCTGCGTATGTGGCAGGGGCCTGACACTAAAGTGCTGCGGGTTTGAATCCGTGGTGAGAGACACAGCAATGGGGATTCATCTGACTGGCTGTATAATGCAGTATGCAGACTGTGAGTGCTGTGAGCTGCTGTTGACAGGGAAGTAAATTAGGCCATAGTGTGGCAATGTGTCTGCAGCGTAACGGATCCTACTGCAGCTCGGCCGTGGAAATCCTCCCTGCTTCAGTGAAGCAGCTGAGCTGCAGTGCGTGTGCGCATGCATGTGTGTGCGTGTGTGTGTTGGAGGGGTGGATACACATTTGTGTTTTTGTGTGCATGCGTGCATTGGTAGGTTTGCTACCGGTTGTCAGCGGGCATTGGTGACCCCTGGACATGGTTTTAACACGTCTTTTCCGTGTTCTCGGCCCGACAGGAGAAACTGAGACTGAATGACCAAAGCCAACACGCGTGTGGCTCTGAATGCATTCATGTGCAGTGCCTCTGTCAGACAACACGCGTGTAGCTCTGAATGCGTTTATGTGCAGCGCCTCTGTCAGACAACACGCGTGTAGCTCTGAATGCGTTTCTGTGCAGCGCCTCTGTCAGACAGCCAGCCTCTCTAATGAATGGCTGCTGCTAATGCAACCTTTAGGGAACAATGTCGTCTTTCTACCTGATGTGTCGCCACTTGTTTGGCCCTCCAGCTATTTTTCCCGGCACAATAACAGCAAGTACGTTCAGTCGCAAAGGTATGAATCCCCAGGAGACTCTGCGGAGGGGCCATTTTACTCTGAATGCTTCTGAGTGCAGAGACGCCTTCTCAATACATAGTCTGTCTCTCGTGCAAGATAACTAACAAGTAACTAATTATTATTTTTCGTTTCTGTCAATGTATCTCTCGTTTTGACTTTGTACAGACAGATGGAGGTCACACATTATTGGAAGTCCTATACAGACAGAAGTGAACAACTAATCAATCAATCAATCAATCAATCAGTCAAACAATGTAGACGGAGATACAAATGTGGCTCTTCTCATTGGCTGTCGGAAGCTGTCTGCATTTAACCCGTCCACATGTGAACTCTCTGTCATTAGAGAAGTGCAGCATACTTAAATTAATTAGCTGTCAGAATGCAGGAAATATGACAAAAGTGGAAGATCCACTTTATAAATATGACAGGCTTTTCCAGTTGTCACAAAAAATATATGCGAGAGGAGCTTCCCTCTGTAATTAGTTATGACGGAAAAACTGTTTTGAATGCTAAAAGACCAATTTCCTTATTTTTTCCCTTCGTTTGTGATGTGTGTGTATGTCTGCTTGTTTGTGTGTGTGTGTTGTGTGTGCGTGTGCGTGTAACTAGGTGACGGTAATGGACGGTGGTCCGTCCCCCCGGCAGTCCACAGTGTGGGTGATCATACACGTTCTGGATGAGAATGACAATAAGCCGCAGTTCCCTGAGAAGGTCTACCAGATCAAGCTCCCCGAGAGGGACCGCAAAAAGAAGGGAGAGCCCATCTACAGGGTGTTCGCCTACGACAAGGACGAAGGCCCCAACTCCGACCTCTCCTACAGCATCGTGGACGGGAACGAAGACGGGAAGTTCTTCATCGATCCCAAGACCGCCGTGGTGTCCTCCAGGAAGCAGTTCACTGCCGGGAGTTACGACATCCTGACGGTACGTATACAGCGCCGGACATAGAACCGCTACTGAAGAGAAATTCAGTGCCTTACTGAGTAAAAATTACATTTATATTTTGTCACAAATTTAACTGATATACCCGCCTGTTTTAAAGTTCAGCGTTATTTGGCTGCTCTGTCCGTCTGTCCGTCCGTCCATCATTAGACACCGTTCGAGGAAAATAAATTAAAGGAAGGACAGTCCTTCTCTTTTATAAATAATATCTTCTTCCCTAGAGGACAACTCGGGGCCTGTATACACACACACACACACACACACACGCTACATGACCACTGGACCGGTGCCATAAGATTACAGCCCTGCAGTCCTCTATCTTTAATAAAGACCAGACGGGTTTGTTTGTGCTTTAAATTAGAGACCAAATGACAACTGCGATGGTTCTCACTGAGCATGTGCACTACCCACAGAGGCTGTGACATCATCAGCTCTCACAGAGCTCAAACCTGTGTACAGCCATCGTGCAGACGGGCAAACACACTCGTATCGATCCTCCAGAGTCTCGCTGTTTTATCTCCAGGGATCAGTGGAGAGCACAGTATCACATAACCTTGCTGTTGCACATCATCTACAATGTCCCACAGTGCCATCGCTAAAAGCTTTGATAAGAAACAATCCATCAAAAAAATAAAAAAGTATTCAATATAAATTTTGGCTCTTCGTCTGGGTTGAAGGCTGTGTGGACGGCCTGTCAGAACTAAACATAACCAAGCTTTTCTTTTTTTTCTTTTTTTCTGCCTTTGTATTGCTTGCAATTTCTCAGGCAAATTGTGTTATCTTCGGTTTGCCTCGATGAACCTGCTATTTGGCCTAATGCCTCGCAGGAGCCAGCTGTCATACTGGATATTAATAAGCCCGATTTGAAGCAGTGAGGGATCTGTAATGACATGAAAAACAAAATGTGCCCTGGCCCTCATTAAGTGGAAGAAAGCGAGGTATTGTCATCGTGGCCCTTTATTTTCTTCTGGGAAATGGAGTGACCTTTCGATTTTACTTTCTTGTCTTAAGGAAGTTCAAGAGGCGATAACAAGACCGGACTGTTTAGTGTGCTTGGTTGTCTCTCTCAGTTACTGTTAGCGCTAGCTACCAAAGGCTTTTTTCTTTTTCTTTTTTTTTTTTACACAGTGGAAATTCACAAGTAGTGCACACAATCCCCAAGGAGCAAAATGCTCTCAAATCTGAATAATATTAAAATAAACAAACGCTCCTCGATGTTTTTTTATGCTGACGCGCTGTTTTCTTGCCCTCCCCGCTAGATTAAGGCCACAGATAACGGACGTCCCCAGAAGTCGTCCACGGCACGACTGCACATAGAGTGGATCCGCAAACCTGTGCCCTCGGCGCTGCCCCTAGTGTTCGACGAGCCGTACTACAACTTCACCGTCATGGAGCATGACAAGGTGGCGGAGATTGTGGGCGTGGTCTCCATGCAGCAGAGCGCTACGCCCCTGTGGTTCGACATCACTGGTAAGCGGAACGAAAGGCGGGGGTAGGTGGGGGAGATGGATATGTCACAAGATTACCCAAAATGATGATGACTGGGAGGGTAGATTACTGGGGGTGAGGGGGATTACTGTACCCCCATAGTGGCATGGGTAGCCCACCAGTCTCATCAAGGTACTGTATCCACTGTTAGCTCGTCCTAGCGTCTTGCTCCTCTACTGCCGATCAGCTGCATTTCCAATCCGGCACAGCACCAGCCTTGAACGCCTTGAGGCAAAAGACAGGTGTGTATTATCCTGAAGAGAAGCCCGTCTCAATCTTAAACATCTCTTTACGGCGTGGAATTGCTTGTTTCACACGTATTGCGGCTGTCTGAATTCAAAAAGATACAATCAGCGTAAGATCCATTTTGAATACTAATATTGCACTGCAAATGTACTTTTTTCTTTTTGTTAAATTCCATTAGTATTCAGTGTGGCGTTAGCGTTAAATGATTTTGAATAATTTGTGTAAATAATTCAGTGGATGTGCGATAAGTTCTTTCATCTGTACTCTCAGGGTATCTACTGTAAATATATTTGCATGCCAAGTGCAGATAACGCATAGCATGGGTTTCTCTTCACAATTTGTAAGTGTACAGTATGCGCATAGCATTTGTATGTGTATATGTGTGCATGCGGGGCTGTCAAACAACAATATTAACTGTAGCTTTTCAAGGAAATCACCTTCTGTGCTTTTTTTTTTTCCTGCCAAATAATGCTCTCGTTTACCACCCTGGATGCTTCGCTAATTGAAATGTCGTGTTTTCTGTATGAAGAATTCTTGGTAATCAAAGCTTTTTAATTGAATTGCTAAATAAGTTAAATAATTTCCTTCAATCAGTGTTCACTGGCAGTTTCAGCTGTTTTGCTTAGACAGAAAGGAAACTGAAAGCAGGCTCTTCCACAAATCATTTTAGTCTTGTTTAACAAAAAGTAAATGAAGCACTGAAGAAAATTAAGCATTTGCTTTCACCACATGAAAACAGTCATTATAATGGGAAATGGTAAACCTTACATTAATGCCGGCTCATAAAATAATTATTAAAAGTGTTAAGGCCTATATTTATTGTAGTTCTAATTAACTCAGTGTCCTGTTTTCTTTCTCAGAGAATGCAGCATTAATCCACTGTGCAATATTTCCCAAATGGGAAAAGGACACTATTGTGTTTTCTAGTAACAGTGGTGTAGTAGTGTAGTAGTGGTGTAGCTGTAGTAGTGTAGTAGTGGTGTAGTATCTAGTTCTGCAGTGTTGAGCAGCATAGCCAGTAGCTGTTCACTTTACCATTTCAGTATCTTAAATAAAATTGTACATGATTATTGTACAGGTGGGCACTTGTACACTACATCACTTCCTGTTAACATAATCAAACATTGGCAACAGAACTATGGATGTTAACTATGAGTGTTAATATAAGGTTTAGCAAGTTAACTGACAGCTCACACACATGATGTCAGTTTAATTGAATATGACAATGACAATATTTGCCATGACAAACTTTGCTATCCAATGTAATCTAGTAGTCTATATCTCTATATCTGACATTAATGTTGGTTGCACACTTGAAATGCAATATAAATAAGAAAGTAAGTCAACAGGATACTAATTGACAATTAAACAATTTTTTTACTGGAAAATGTTTACTTTCTCATGATTATGGAGAGCATTTTTTTGTCATATTTGTGTTTTATTCAACTTGTATCACAAATAAGATTAAGCATTTCTGGTAGTTTTTTTTTTTGTGCTTTGTTGAGAAATCTTGTGGCTAGGATGCTGAAGATTACATTTTTCAGGTAGTGAACTGAAATGAGGCTAGCAAGCAACTAGCACATCCTCTAAGGTATAAGACCTGATGTTACCTGTCATCGTACCATCATGTATTCTCATTATTGAAGGACCACTCCTCATATTATGGGCTGTAAGTGTTATAATTTCCCAATTTTGCTTCTCCTTCTGTGAGAAGTCAGATTTTCTTTTTTCTTTTTTTGTGTTTTCTTTACTTTCTCATGAAGAATCCAGCGGACCCAGTGGAGATGTTGAATGAGGATGCACAACCATGACTTTCTCATACATTTGTATTATTTTATTTATTTTTTGTTATTTCCACAAAGCACTGAAACTGTAATTAGGGAGAAGATACCTTCTGCGTTTGCGGCTAGCTTCTCATGCTCTGTTGAACTCCTGTGTGGCTACTTTTCCGTTACCTTTGCTATTTTTTTTGCTCGAGCTTCACACTTTTCTTTTTTTATCTTAAACCACTTTCTCTCTTTTCTTTCTCTCACTCTTCTTCCCTTTCCCTCTCTCCCTCTCTCTCTCTCTCTTTCTCTTTCTCTCCCCCTCTCTCCTGTCAATGCTTCACGCCTCGAAGGTGGCAGGCCTTCCCGGGAGATGTTCTATGTCCTGCAGGCTGCTTGTGGCAGGAATTGTTCCACAGAAGGTATCTCAGTTCCACTTGAACTGTACTTGCTTCCTCTCTTCCATTCGCTCACCTGTGCTTTTACCATCCCTCCCTTTGTGTTTCCTGCTGCTTGTGTCTCCCACTGCAAGGACCGTGCAGGACAGACAGACAGAAAGACAGACAGACAAGCACGACTACCGTACCGCCAGCTTCCACCGATTGCCTATTGGACAGTTTGCCTACCGTACAGCTGGTCCTATTTCAATAACACTGAATGTACATGCTTCTACGTTTACCAGAAGTGGAAAGTTCAGGGGTCAGAAAGTAAACGTTTGTGCCATGTGTTTCTTCCACCCATGGACTCGGCCAGCCGATTTTACTAATCAGTTCTACCTCCTGGCTGAAGAATTGTGCTAATTAGCAAATCCAGGTGATTAGAGCAAAATACTGAGGAGGACTTTTACTTTCTGAACCTGGATTTTCTACCTCTGAAGTTTACGTGCATAACATGTTACGACAGTCATTAGCATACAGTATATAGTTAACTGTTTTTAAAAAAAAGTATTTTTTAAAGTTTTGTGCGTTTCTGGTTGTGTGTATGTTTTCAGAAAGTGATTGGTTACATTTTAAGTTTTCTAAAAGTCTGTATGGTCAGGAACTGGTCACTGCGATATATGCACAAAAGTTTAGTAGGATATGATCTCAATCTGATTATACTTTCAATGAGCCTTCCGCGGGAATCGTTGCAGAGCCCAATTACTCTAATGAGCGATACTATGCTTATTACCAGGAACACCGTTAGGGTTTTGCAGGATTTTGACCTCCGATCACGGAAATGGATAAGGCATTTACACGAGCTGACCCTGACGTGGAGGGTGCAGGTTCATGCATTGCGGAGAAATGAAACGGCCTTTTCCTCCTGCTTCGGCCTTAGTTTAATTATCTCTCACGGGGGGTCCGGGGGATGTCTAGAAAAAAAAAAAAAAAAAAAAACTGACATAAACACCGGCTCAGGCGCCGTCGTCGGCTCCCCGCCCCGGCAACCGGCCGCGAGGATCCCGCGGTACCGCCATTAACCGGGTCACTGATTAAGCAGTGTGGTAGCGCACACGCGGGTGAGAGGTTAATGCATGGTCACGGTCTGCAATAGTTAGAAGCCTCCACTTAAAACCGCCCAGGCCAGACTGGTACAGAGAGGGGCGGGGGGGCGTTACGGAGGGAATACTGATGGAGGTGAGGGGAACCTTGATTAAAACGAATGGCCAGGTGTTTCTGGGTAAACACGAGCAGGTGGACGCGCCGGGTGCTCAAAGCCGTGATTGATTCCCGAAGGTCGTGACCTGTCTGCGGGCGTGATTGCTCTCCATCCCCAAGTCATTAAGTTCCCTCACCGTCGTGTGTGTTTCCCTCCTGCAAAAAAACACACTCGAACCCCCCTCTGTGTGCGCAGCGAAAAAATACAACCCTGTGTGTTCCTGCATTTCTTTTTAAATTTTGTTTTTTTATTTTTTTTATTATTTATTTTTAATAAAAATTTGGAATGCTGCAGAACTGTAAGGTAAGTATTGTGTACGGCTCTTACAATCACCTGTTCAGTTCCCTTAAGCTGATCCCTCTCTGTGTGACCGTGTTAAAAGCAGGCAGGAGAGGAGAGGCACTTTAGCGCTGTTTTGCTAATCACTGGGGGGGATTATTATTCAGCACCCCCAGGCCACTGTTTAAGCTAATTACTGCCGCTTATTATTAATAATTAATGCATTAATGAAAGAGCGAAATATTGGTCAGTTGAACCTGCCTCATGAACATTATCCTTAACATATCCTAATTGAATACGGAATGCATTTAAAGCACAAAGGGACTAACACCATGTAATTATGTGTAGAAAAGAACTATCCGAGTCTTATGTTGTACCACAGTGAACATTTTTGTTTTGAGACACCGGTGGCATTTGGTTGAAAAGTGACACTTCTAGCCGACTAGGACGTAGCCACGCTGTATCCGGGTAAAACCTGAGCTACAGTATATTGGGATTAAGCTAGTCTGTATGTCAAAACATTTCTCAACCTAGATTTCCACCCCTCTAGATGTCCAGATTCCAGCTTTTGCTCACTGCTACAGCACAGCGTAGAAATGAACAGTTCTGTATTTAAAAAGTAAATTATTAATAGTAAAAAAAAAAACTCTTTAAAATTACTTACTGCTGGGGTTTTAGAAACATGAACTGTGAACACTCATTATGACCGGACAAGGCACTGCAACCCTGCATCTGGAAATCCAGTGTCAGATGTCTGTCAGAAACACAAGTTTACTTGGTGACAGCCAGTCAAAAAAAGGTCACATAACTCCGCAGTCCCACTGTCGCCAGCTAAGTCCAGTCTTTTCTTGTATTTGAGGGGCAGACATTTAGGCGGGGAACAGAAGCGGCTTCACTTTGCCACTGTGTAATGATGTTTTTGTGGTCAGAAAAAAGTACCGCTAGGAGGATAAGCGGTATGTACTTATAGCGATTTCTTAAACGGGCGGACAGTAAGTGGCGTGTTCTCATTAGCTCTCTTTGTTTACTCTAAAATGAACCCAGGACATGAGAAGATAGATCTCTGTGCTTGTCAGTGTGCACACGGCTTTTTAAACGCTGAGGCAATCTCATGGTCTAATCTGCTTTTTAAGGAAAGGATGCAATTTTGACGTTCAGCAGAGGATTTAATAACTACTTTGTTCGGAGTTTCCTTCCCCTCTATAATTTGGTGAAGGGGAACATTCTTTTTTTGGTTCTGGAACAGATGCGAAACCTAACTGCATTCCAGAAAGCGTTGCCATGGATGTAGGCTTTCCAAGACTCCTGGTCACCTCTTTCTTAGCATTTGAATAAATCAATTAAAAAATGTGCAAGACTGCAAGCAAAGCCTTTTCTTGCTCCTAAAAGGTTATCTCAGGAGTTTGTCAAGATTTATCGATCGCTTTGAAACATGAATTAATGAAAAATGTATTATTTGTTTGGAGTTATTAGACATTAATGATTGTTTAGTGCTGTCTGTATTTGATATGTAAAAATAGGGTTATTTGGGTTTGTTAAGACTATCATCAATATTTCATGGAAAATATTTTCTGTACTTTTTAAAATATATTTTGTTAACAAATTTGCTTGTCTAAGGTCAAGAATGTTGACTTGAGGTTTTAGAGATTATTCTTAGATTGTTATGTGATGCCCCATTTAAGATTAACTATTGCAGACTGTAGACTTAATATTCTTATCCTTAATGGCAAAAAGGAAATGCATTTACTTTGATCAGTGAGTGGAGCTTCAGTCGCACAGCTAAGGAAGGGTGACTCTCCCTAATTTACTTATAATCAGTGAAGACCAGGTAATTTCGTCTTTAAATCAATTAGCGTTGTGAAATGGCAATGGCGTTTAATTAACTTTGGTCTTGGCGGTGTAGTTTCAGAGACAAGTGAATTTTCGACTGGTGCTAAATTGACATGCTCACCATTTTAATTCCTCCTTCCGTACTTTTATTAGTTTCCAGCCACACTGTTTCTCTGGGGGCATGAAGTCTTGAAACCGCTTAATTATGGCTGGGATCCCAGCCTCACTCAGTCAGAAGATTAAAGTGCGTCATTTAGGATCTAAAGCAGTTTGTGCACTCGGGTACACCCATTCCCTCAAATTAATTGTAAATTCCACTGTAAATTTAAAAAAATACGTTAGCCGTGAAGTATGAATTGGTGGAAGGTGGAACACTCCAGCGGTGTGTGATGAAGCCGTGCCGTGCAGAGTTCTAGCCCCAGGGCTTAATTTGTTCTGACAGATCCGGTCATCTGGAATTGGGGTGCCTTGTAATCTTCACTCAATTTCCTCAAAATGCATTTAATGCCTTCTGTCTCGGACCGAAAATCTAATTACATCGTTATCGTTCTAACAGTTTAAGCATTATAAGTAATGCATGCCTGCCTCTTCAGTGCAGTGGTAGGCAGGTCCTCGGTTTTAGGAAGAACATGATCCCAGGCTGCCCTTTTCATATATGCAATTTGTGCTCATCAGCTGCTAAGTATCAGCGTAGATGTGGGCAATAAACGAAAGTGCGGATATGAAGACTAGCCGTTCCTCGCGGTCAACTCGTCGCGGTCTCGTCAATATTTTATTGGCTGTTATGCGACTTAAGACTTCCTCTGTCTTTCTCTGTAACATCTGACTACGGAAACATCGGCAGTCTTCTTCCTCTCATCAGGGCTAGGGGAATAAGCCCCCCCCCCCCCCACCCCCCCCCCACCTTCGCTACCTCCTGCGCGCATTAAAAAATGCAGTTAGCACTCTGCAGCAATAAGCACTCTTTGCAGCAATAAGCACAAAATAACCCGCAGCGCCGCATGGACTGGCTCTAATGGATATTGACGCGGAGATCTGGAGCGCTCCGTGCAGGGAGATGGCTTTCGATAAGGGTTAATAATCCCTTTGATGAGTTGCGCCATTTCTTGCTGGCATCTGATACTGTGGGTAGAACGCAGGATGCAGCTAATGAAACGAGCGGCTATATCTCCATATTACCTTACCTTATCTGCTGCATTACTCTCAGCGATAAATACATACACGAAGCTACTCCAAGTGCCTGTCTCTCTCCTATTACACTAAGGGGATAGAGAGGAAATGCATTATCAAATCAAAAGCCCTTCATAAGGATTATTACAGGCCTTAATCTTTTGCTACTGGGTGGATCTTGGGGGGGGGTGTTTTGGCTCTTTAATTTGCCTGCGTCATTTCCAGGGTATGAAATTAACCTTTTCACCTCAAAATCATCAGCCATTTTCAACATTTTACCAGCCACATTACCTTTTACAATGTAATACAACCTGATTGGTTACCAGCCAAAGTTGCTGCTAAGGTAAAAAATCTTATCAGCCACAATTAAAAATTTGTCAGCATTTCCTGGTGGCTGGTGTTAATTTCACACCCTGGTAATTTATCCTTTTGATGTGGATGTGTGTCAGACATGTGCGTATTGTGTTCATATTTGAGGATGACTGATAGTATATCATTTTTTCCCCCCTTCTCACCACCCCCTTCACCCCCTTGTGAGGTCTGGATTCGCATAAATTACTGTCGTCCACCTTCTGAAGCCGTAGGCCATGACCGAGTATCATCTGATATTTCAGTCAACTTCGTCAAAAGTTTTTGACTTTTTCTCACAAATGGGGGTACTTAAAATCCCTGGATGAAACCCTTATTTCCGGGGTTTTGTTGAGGGGATTCAGGAGCACACTCATCTGACAATTTCAGGAAGCAAACCAAAAGTCAAAACTACAACTTGTACAAGGCATAGAGCGTAGATGCATGTCTATAGCACAAGAACAGGACATGTTACGAACTACTTCCTCACTAGTTTGGAAAGCGTTTTGCAGGATTTATTTCGCACACTGCTTGCAAAGTGAGAGGAGAGGGCACATAGTAAACAGGGGTCTGACTGGACAGGGGACAGGGAGCAGGGGACAGGGAGCAGGGAACAGGGAGCAGGGGGCAGGGAACAGGGATCATATTCGGTCATGGCCACAGTAACTTGCTGCATCCTGTAAGCGTAAGCTCTCAGTATGCTGTAGGCCACTTCTGTGGTTTCTGCTCTTCAGGGAAAAGTGAAAGTGGAACTTCGGAAAACTGCTCCGGGTCTCCTCCGCACCCCATCCCGTCCCATCCCCCCGTCCCCCAATGCAAATAAGGCATTATGAATCCATTACTGCATGTGATGAATAATGATAGAATGGAGTCCCGGATTCGATGCCGTTGAGAAGGCCTCCACTGTCGTTAACACCCTTCTTCTCCGGCCTGTGTTTTCGCACGGACGCAGGTGGGAACTACGACAGCATGTATGACATCGAGAAAGGAGTGGGCACCATCGTCATAGCCAGGCCGCTGGACGCAGAACACCGGTCTTTCTACAACATGACCGTAGAGGTGACGGACGGGACCAACAGCGCCTCCACACAGGTACCGCACTGGTCACCGTTAGCACGTAATGTGCACTGTAGTACAAACTCACTGCCTCACCTTAGCTGTGCAGTAATCTCACTGCCTTAGATTAGCCATGTAGTATAACTTTAGATGAAGTGCAGTATTTACGGTTTATACTCTTCTTTATACTGCAGTGCAGTTCTTCTCTGTTCAGTTTTAGCCGCACCCTGAATGTTCTGATGTAGTTACTGTAGAATAGTGGTCCCCAACCCTGTTCCTGGAGATCTATTGTCCTGTAGGTTTTCACTCCAACCCTAACAAAGCACACCTCATTCAACAGCTAGAGCAGTGATCCCCAACCCTGTTCCTGGAGATCTATTGTCCTGTAGGTTTTCACTCCAACCCTAACAAAGCACACCTCATTCAACAGCTAGAGCAGTGATCCCCAACCCTGTACCTGGAGATCTATTGTCCTGTAGGTTTTCACTCCAACCCTAACAAAGCACACCTCATTCAACAGCTAGAGCAGTGATCCCTAACCCTGTTCCTGGAGATCTACTGTCCTTTGTCATTGAGCTGCTAATTAGTAGAATCAGGTGTGCCGCATTAGGGTTGGAGTGAAAACCTACAGGACGGTAGATCTCCAGGAACAGGGTTGGGGACCACTGCTGTAGAAACATTTAGATATTTTGGGAATGGAGGTTGTTTGTAACTTTTATGGTGTCAAAGTACGCCAATTTAACTAATTTGAAACCTTTATGAGTGGAATCGTTACTTACATGTTGTAGCCTTCTTTTTTAGATAGCCTACTATAGTAGCCTACTCACCCTATAGTTAATAATAATCAAACCTGTGGTAAATGTCTGCTTTCCAAACAATGCATCTGTGTCAGTGGTCTGCTGTCTTTGGCTTCTTTGTTCTGGACCTTCTTCATATCAAATCATTTTGATTTTCCAGCATCATCTTCTTTGTGAATAGTGCTTTATCTGTGGTCTCTCTGTGTATATGGACACAATGACAGATGTTGGCATGTTTACACCTGTGAAACACAGGTGGAATGTATGCCTTGGCATTACCTTCGGAATCCAAAAGATTTCCACAGATGTTAGTTGTGAACATTAACTTCTGCTGCTTAACTTAAGTTCTTGTCACATCCTTCTGCATTACAGGCTTGCTGACCCCCCCGATCTTACAGGCCCACATTATTCATGATTTAACCTTGATTCAGTCAGAACCCCACCTTCATCTCATCTCCATCTTAGTATAGCTGCAGGTTGAAAATTAAAGAGTGGTCATTTACATTTTAAAATTCTCAAATTTGTCTGGAATGGTGGACAGTTTAATAATGCTAGCAGGAGTCCCGTAGCGGCCCCGTGCCACCTCTCCCACAGCTACTATATTATATTATAAGAATATAATTACTACTTTTAATGGCTTTTATTTAAACCCAGCTGACCAGCATGCCACAGCTGTAAGAATGGCCTTTAATGTGCCCGTGATGGATGGTGCCACTGCCTGTCACAAATGAGCGTGTCTGCCATATTAATGTCCAGGCATGTTAATTGCAAACATCAAGGCGATAACTTTTCTTTCCCCCCCCCCGGCAAATTCATCACCGGTCAAGGTCGAAGTGGGAAGTTTGGGTGGGGGGGGGTGGGGTGGGGTGGAGGGATGTGGAGGGAGGAAAGGAACGATTAAATCCCTTAATATTATTTTTCCTTCACCTGCAAAAAAAAGAGAAAAAAATTTTAAAAAAAACTGCAAATAACGGCAAAAAAAAGCGAAGCAGAAAATTCCTCCAGATTTCCATCTGCTTCTGCTTCTGCTTCTGCACTCTCACACAAATCTCCAAAACATTAAATCCCAAAGTGGAGGGAAAAGGAAGTGCCGCCGTGACCCACTTTGTGCTTGGTGAGTCGGCTGTTTTCACGGGCTTATGCGGACCGCTATATCCGTGTTCCTCAGGACAGGGCGCGGGAAAGAGTTACGGTAAACACGGTAAATTGCGGTGGCTGCTTCCCCTCCGGCTGTGCGCACTGATAAACGGGCGGGAAAAGTGCGGAGCTGGGGCAGAATACTAAAGAGAACAGGCGGGAGATAAGAATTTAGCCATAAGAGCCGTCTGTAGTGCAGACGTTTGTAGTTTACCTGCAAAAAAATAAACTGCTTGCAAATTATTTTTACTCCCTTTTCGGTTTCCTATCTTTACACTGAAAGCAAGGGGGAACAGTTTGTATTCAGAGTTTTGCAGTGGACAGTGGGGAACCTTGACCACCCTGTTCCTGTTAGGGAAATAAACATTAAAGTCCCCATTCGACTCTCACAGTCTTTGTAAAAAATGCATTTGAGCCGAGTGCCGTTGAAATTTGATTGGAGCTTCATATCAAATTAAATATCAAATGAAATAAACGGTAACAATGGCTTACCTGGCTCACGGTCTGACTCATCTGAAGAGCCTGTCTCGCTGTCTTCAAACAGCAACAGCAAAAAAATTATTCAAAATCTCAACACGTTCAGTGCATTATTTTGTCGACAAGATCATTGTGTTATGATTCGTACCCTGTAACCGTGACGATGTGTGTCATGGAAAGTAATCTTCTGCACCACAAAGGCTGCAGTAGATAGAGGTAGATAGAATAGCGTTCTGTACACAACAAACACAGGAGAGAATCTTCTTTTTAACCACAGAGGTGGTAATTGCTTGTTGCAGGAATATTTTGAAGTAAAAGCTGATAGCAGAGGGGTCCTGTGAAAAAGAGACATCGGTCACAGTAGGACCTCCCGGCGTAAATAAAGGTGAAATAAATAAAAAAGCAGGAAATGCGGAGTAATACCCGTGCAGTGTTAAGTGAAGCCCTTGGCGGTCAGCTGTGGGGGTAACAGCGAGCGTTCTGGTCTTTGTGTGAAGACCCATCTGGGGGTCCCATTACTTTGCTCTGTCTAGGATATTGAATTTATTTAATTGAGCAATTTGAATTTGTCCACGGGTAGGATGTAAAAGGCTGTCACCGTATTTGGAGGAACCAGATTTGCTCTCTCACTCTGCCCCCTCACTCTCTCTCTCTCTCCCCCCCTCTTTCTCTCACACAGCATTTCTCTCTCCCTCTCCCTCTCTCTCTCTCTCTCTCTCACACACACACACAGCATTTCTCTCTCCCTCTCCCTCTCTCACACAGCATCTCCCTCTCTCTCTCTCTCTCTCTCTCTCTCTCTCTCTCTCTCTTACACACAGCATCTCCCTCTCTCTCTCTCTCTCTCTCTCACACACAGCATCTGCCTCTCTCTCTCTCTCTCTCTCTCACACACACAGCATCTCCCTCTCCCTCTCTCCCTCTGACAGAAGGTGGCTGTTTCATACATACTGTGACAGATTAGCATTTTAATAGAGCTGCAGGGTCTGCATGGGAATCTGCACCCTGACGTATGGGGCACACGTGTGACTCTTTCGCATTGCTCCCTAGTGTTTGTCACAGGCGTGTTGTATTCAACATATCATTTTGCAGCTTAACAAGATACAACAATCAAATGCCGGTCGGACAAAAAAAAAATAGCACATGAAAAATTCATAAAATTGTGATTTCCTAAAGGAATGAGCTTCTTTCATTGCCTCTTTATTATAATCTTCTAGCCCTACATACTGTGTGTGATTATAAAGGACGAAGCCGCTTTGATTTAAATAAGGACTGAGAGGCGCGGCTCGTCTTTAATCTAGATATCGCAGCTACCGGTGAACAAGCGGAACTCTCTCCTTCCCTCAGTCATCCTGTCTTCCTATGTTACATCTCTCTCTCTCTATCTATCTATCTATCTATCTTTCTCTCTCTCTCACGCCTTTTTACTCCTCCTCAGTGTTTTTGTGTCCTCACGATCACTTGCTTTTGTTCCGTGCGCTCTTCCCAATCCCTCTCTCTCACGCCTTTTTACTCCTCCTCAGTGTTTTTGTGTCCTCACGATCACTTGCTTTTGTTCCGTGCGCTCTTCCCTATCCCTCTGTATCATAGTTTTCAGCATACTCTCCTCTCCTCATTTCAACACTTGTTCTCTGTCTCGCCTCTCTCTCTCTCTCTCTCTCTCTCTCTCTCTCTCTCTCTCTCTCTCTGTCTCGCTCTCTCTCTGTCTCTCTCTCTCTGTCTCTCTGTCTCTTTCTCTGCACTCTTTCGGAAAGATAACAAGGGATGAATGCCAATGCAGGCTTAGGGAAGCCAGGCCTCATTAAAGAGGCAGAGGAAATAAAGAGCCCAATCGAGCCAAAATGGCCTTCATCCCTTGCTTTTTCAGGGGGGAAAAAAACCTAATTACTGGTCCTGCTGTTTAAGAGAGGCTGCAAACTTCCCCATGGCTGAGGAACATGCCTTAATTAACTCTGCCGATCCTCTCTCAAGAGCCCAGGTCATTATTAATAAGGCATGTTAATTACCTTACATTGTGATTCGCTTCTGTTTCTAAAGAAATGCTCTGATTGTCCATTAAAAGTAAACATGACTCACATTGGTAGTGAGGACCGCTGTGGTCATTGTGATTCCCAGTGATGGCAAACGGGATGAAAACAGCGTTTATAATTGTGTCTCTCGACCGGAGAACAAAGGGCTTCTACCCAAACTGCTTTTGTGATCTATTGTTTTGTCGTTTTAAAAAGACAGGATGTAGGTCAGACCCTTTGATCATGGAGGGGAAGGTGGAAACGCTCGCCACTGATTTGGGGGGTGTGGGCTGCAGACCGTAGACAAATTAGTCCGTCACACAACCCCACCCTGAACACACACGCCATACAAACACACGTACGTACGCACGCACACACCACACCAACACGCACGCACATGCACACCACACACACACACACACGCACATGCACACCACACACGCTCCACACACACACACACACGCACATGCACACGCACCCCCCCCCCCCCCAGATCCAGCCATGAATCCATCACTCTATTTGGCCTTGCAGGAGAGATGGATGAGGGGAGTGGATCTTATACCCATTTAGTTTTGCAGGAGAGAAGCACTATGCATCTCTATAGTGTGCCCGGATTAACCATCGTCTCTGTTGGTTGTCCATTGTTTGACACCCTTTAATTGTGGCCGAGATTGTTTGCTCTTCAGGAAGGGCAGTGTTGGGAAAGGACGTTGGTTGTTGGAGGTTTCTGTGTCAGAAGCAAAGCAGTTGCAGGTGGAGGCTGCAAGTGCTTGTGGTGCTGTGGGAAATGTAAACTGCCGTCTTTGTCCCGCATTTAGAATGTCACGGGCATGCAGCCATATTCATTTTGCAATTAAGCAGTGCTTATAGTGGAAAATGTGTGGCATCGTTTTCATAATTATCTTTGTTTTGCATAGTTCCCCAGAATGTCCACAGTAATTTCCTTCGATATGCGCATAGAAAGTTGCTGTGTACAATTTATTTACTAAGGAATTTACTATGAACCAAAAACATGCGTGAATATTTTAGCGCATGTTAAGAGTTGCATAAGTTACGGGCAGGATAGCCTTATTTTTTTCACAGAAAGAAGAGCTTGATGGGGCTGTCGTAGTGGCGTAGCCTGTAAGAGCACCGTCCACATGCTCGTTTTGAGCCGTAACGTCGGTGGTTTGAGTCCGGCCGCACCACCTTTGTCACGTGTCTCTTCCTCTCTCTCACTCCCATTCTTCCTGTCTCCCGACACTATGCTGCCCAATAAAGCCTTTAAAAGTATTTTAAAAAACAAAGAAAAGGAACCACTTGATGCTATATGAAATCCGCATGCGCTATAACTGCCTCATTGCTGTGACTGTGCTTCGTATTTACCCTCATCCCAGGTCTACGTCACCGTGCTGGACAACAACGACAACGGGCCCGTCTTCTCCCAGCCCACGTATGACATCACCATCTCCGAGGATACGCCCGCGGACACGGAGGTGGTTCAGATTCTGGCCAGCGACAGGGACGAGAAGCACAAGCTCAGCTACTTCCTCCACAGCAGCATCGACCCGGCCAGCATGCGCATGTTCCGCATTGACCCCGCCACCGGAACCATCTACACCACCGAGAGGCTGGACCACGAGGCCCGCACCCAGCACATCCTTACTGTCATGGTAAGAGCCAAGCGCCTGACCATCACATCCTTACCGTCATGGTAAGAGCTAAGCGCCTGACCCTCACATCCTTACCGTCATGGTAAGAGCTAAGCACCTGACCCTCACATCCTTACCGTCATGGTAAGAGCTAAGCGCCTGACCCTCACATCCTTACCGTCATGGTAAGAGCCAACTGCCTGACCCTCACATCCTTACCGTCATGGTAAGAGCTAAGCGCCTGACCCTCACATCCTTACCGTTATGGTAAGAGCTAAGCGCCTGACCCTCACATCCTTACCGCCATGGTAAGAGCCAACCGCCTGACCCTCACATCCTTACCGCCATGGTAAGAGCCAACCGCCTGACCCTCACATCCTTACCGTCATGGTAAGAGCTAAGCGCCTGACCCTCACATCCTTACGGTCATGGTAAGAGCCAAGCGCCTGACCCTCACATCCTTACCGTCATGGTGAGAGCCAACCGCCTGACCCTCACATCCTTACCGCCATGGTAAGAGCTAAGCGCCTGACCCTCACATCCTTACCGTCATGGTAAGAGCTAAGCGCCTGACCCTCACATCCTTACCGTCATGTAAGAGCCAACCGCCTGACCCTCACATCCTTACCGCCATGGTAAGAGCCAACCGCCTGACCCTCACATCCTTACCGTTATGGTAAGAGCCAACCGCCTGACCCTCACATCCTTACCTTTATGGTAAGAGCCAACTGCCTGACCCTCACATCCTTACCGCCATGGTAAGAGCCAACCGCCTGACCCTCACATCCTTACCGTTATGGTAAGAGCCAACCGCCTGACCCTCACATCCTTACCGTTATGGTAAGAGCCAAGCGACTGACCATCCCCAAAACAGCACAGCGCCTCACCCTCCCCACTGGCCAGAGTGGCTTGTGGATTCTAAAAGTCACCCGCCATTTTCAGCATTTTACCAGCCACATTACCGTTTACTGAAGAAAACAACCTGGTTGGTTCCCGGCCAAACTGGCTGCTGGAGTAAAATCTTAACAGCCGCAATCTAAATTTTTACCAGCATTTGTCTGTTAGTGGGTGTTAATTTCATACCCTGAACATAACATTTAATGTCACAGTACTGCAAGAGGGAGGACGTAAGATTGTAACTATTAGAATAGAGGATGTGTGGATATAGTGCTAAATGTAGCAATAGTACGCCCAGGGATATTCAACAGTTTTTTTTTTAGACTAAGTTTGTTAGACTAAAGATAGTGTTTAAAAAGGCTGGTGTTCAGTCTCCAGCTGAGAGTGAGCAGTGACTCATAGGCTGTTGGGAGCTCATTGCACCACTGAGAGGCCAGAGTAGAGAAGAGAAGAGACATTAGGGACTATCTCACGTAGGGATGGAAAGGTCACCCATAGTGGTGGAAGGGACCGATCTGGAAAGAGAAACAAAATTGATAATATATGTTAGATAACCTCGTAATTGGACCAACGGTTTTTATTTCTTTGTGCCATCAGTGGAGGGAGATGAGGTGTGTCATGCAAGTATTCCATCCAGCCAACCATTATCTAACCCACTTATTCCTGGTCAGGGTTGTGGGGGGGCTGGAGCCTATCCCAGCATGCATTGGGCTAGAGGTGGGAATACCCCCTGGACAAGTCGCCAATCCATCACAGGGCACACACACTCATACCTGCGGGCAATTTAGAGTCTACTGTGGTGGAATGGGGTGGATATCCCCCATCCCTGGCCAATTGGCCTATCCTGCATGTCTTTGGACTGTGGGAGGAACCAGCAGTACCCAGAGGAAACCCACGCGGACACGAGGAGAACGTGCAAACTCCACACAGAAAGGCCACGTGCCGCCCCCATGCAAGTATAATGACTGGTTAAAGACAAAGCAAGCAGAGTGGGCCTGATGCCACATGTAGGGAGACTGGCAAGGAGAGGTTTGAAATTGTTCATTTGGGACGAACACAAGGGCCTGGACAATCACCTGGGCACCATGTATAGTGAGAAACATGGATTTTGCAGATATTGTCGAGAAAGAATCAACAGTGCTTTCAGTTTTTACTCAAAAGCAGCAAGTTTTTTTTTTGCAGTCTGGCTGGCAAACACCCTAATTTTAGCGAGGATAGGATTTTGCTGGTAGATGGAGTAGCTCGGTCTTGGAGAGACAGACTTTAAGGCAAATGGGCACATGAGTGTGTGAAAAGTAGAGCGCGAGAGAGTGTGTGGGAGGATATTATTGGACCAAGGATGTACAGAAGGGAACAAAATACAGATCCTGGGGATAGTCATTTCTGCTAAGGTGACCGATAGGAGCTGATGGTCAATTGTGTTAAATGCAGCAGAGAGATCAAGTAGAACCAAGACAGAGGACATGGACGTTTTTGCAGATCTGAGTGCCTCAGCCATTGGGGGGGGGTCATCTCCGCAGCTAGCCTTGAAGCAAGACGGTTTGGTGTCTGGTTTTATTTTGAGTCTGGTACTGCATCAGCTGTTCGAATACAACCCATTTGTGCAAGGATTTTGGACAGGAAAGGGATGAGGGCTATTATTTAAAATGCACTTGTAACTCTCCCAGACTTGGATTTTACTACGTCTGGGTTACGATGTATGATATTGGTGAATTTAGTGTGGACTTTACTCTGTGTGTCAGGCTTAAGTTATTGGTTCGGAGGCTCGAATAGCTGAAGCCACTCATGCAGGCTCTGCAAAAAGTGTTGAAGCATGTTGCTATAGGGACACAGTCCTTTGCCCGGACCCTACGGTCAGAACATTACCTTCTGCACTGTGGAATTAAATTAAATTAAATATGTATCCAATGTTCCTGATCTGAAGTCCTACAGGGCCAGCATTCATGCCACCTAAATTCTTCATTAGTCAGTCAAACTAATTACAACCTCAGCGAACCAATCTGAATTTTTCCCCCTCATTAGAAGCAACAAATGGTTTGCGAAATCTCTTGTAAAATTGCCTGTGAGGGATTGCGAGATATAAATTGGGCTGTGCTGATATTTTTACTGTTTAACTTCACTCTAATTTCACTTAGCTACTTGCAATGGCTGACACAAATATTAAACTCTTGCTCTGTTATATGGATTCCAGCTTGTTTTAATGGCTTCTGACTAATTGTCAGGAATGCGTTTATCCGTTTATTTATTCTCTCTGTCTATTTTATGCTGTGATAAGAAAAGTTTTCTTATCTTTTATGAGGTGGATAATGCAGCTCTAAGGGAATCCTAATAAAATTTCCTTGGATCCGTAGGTGTGGCATCTCAAATCTTAAGAGGCGTAGAATTTGTTTATCGTGTAATAGCCTTAGGCGGTTGAGCATCTTGTAACGAAAACTGCACCCTTGTGTAAGAATTCTGCTACTTATAAAGTGCAATATGAATGGATTTACCATTCCTGTAATTGATTTTGTTATTTGTTGTCAGCGAATGACTCAGATGCAAAGAAAATAATGCACAGAAGTTTTCACTCTTGAACGAAATATTGTTTTCTCCACTAGATTTATGTAAGTGCAAAACTTTGTTTTTCATATTTTGCATTATCATTATGAAGCTGAAATTAATAGAGCGTGCAGGCCAAGCCATTTCATGTTCCTGAATATTTATTTGCAAAGCCACAATGAGGCGTGCCCTGGTAAAATATTTATAAACACAGATGTTATCGGCAATATTCTGCTGTGGTTTCACTGAGACATATTGTGATTCAGATGGTCATTGTAATATTATTCAGACATTAAATAAGCACATAATTTAGCATAATTTAGAAGAAGTCAACTCCAATACCCTGCTGTTTTTATGTAGACTTGCCGCATTTTGTGGCACATAATCTAAAACAGTGTTTGTCCTCATTACCCTTCTCTTCATGTCAAGTAAATTGTTTTTGAAAGCATTGTCTGACGGTGTAAATTTCACTCTCATTAAGACCTACTAACCTGCTCTGCAAGAGTGGATTATAGTCTTTTGAAGTACAAGCAGTTCAAAGGGACACAATTTGGGAATATTCTGTTTTAATATCATACCTATCTCCCTCTCCCCATCTCTACCTCTCTCTCTCACTCTGTCCAATCAGGTGAAGGACCAGGAATTCCCGTATCGCAAGAACCTGGCGCGGGTCTTGGTGGACGTGGAGGACGCGAATGACCACGCCCCCTACTTCACCAGCGCGCTATATGAAGGCTCAGTGTACGAGTCGGCTGCAGTGGGGTCAGCTGTCCTTCAGGTCACTGCATTAGATAAGGACAAGGGGGAGAATGCCGAACTCCTGTACGCCTTCGAAGCAGGTGGGTATCTCACAGAGAGAGACGGGGGTTAAAAAGGTTTGCGTGTCTCAATTGTTCAGTGTAACCAGAGTGCAGACGTTATATAATACTAGTAACTCTATTTCTCCCCCCCCCCAGGGAACACTGGCAACACGTTCCGGATTGAACCGGTCTTAGGTATCATCTCTGTTGCTCGGGAACTGGACCTCACAACTATTGGCCATTATGTCATCACTGTCAGGGTGATGGATAACGGGTCCCCGCCTATGGGCGCAACCACCGTGGTCCGGATCTCCGTGACCCTGGCTGACAATTCCAGCCCCAAGTTCCCGCAGAAGGAATACCAGGCGGAGGTCAACGAGAATGTGGCGGAGGGCACGTCAGTCACCATGATCAGTGCCCTGAGCCAGTCCACCGTGATCTACGACATCAAGCAGGGGAACGGGGACAGAACCTTCAAAATGAACCAGTACTCAGGCGTCATCACAACCCAGAAACCTCTGGACTATGAAGTCACCGCCTTATACACACTTATCATACAGGCGTCCAACATGGCAGGAATGGCTTCCAATGTCACCGTTAATATTCAGGTAGTTGATGAGAATGACAATCCCCCGATATTTCAGCAACTGCAGTACACTGGAAGTATCAGTGAGGCCGCACCGATCAACAGCGTGGTGCTAAGCACCAACAACAGCCCCTTGGTTATAAAAGCGACCGACGCTGACAGGAACCAGAATGCTCTCCTTGTGTATCAGATTGTGGAAGACACAGCCAAGACGTTCTTCACTGTGGACTCGAGTACAGGATCTGTAAGGACCATTGCAAACTTAGACCATGAAACCTTTGCCAAATTCAACTTCCACGTGCATGTGAGAGATAGTGGCAAACCACAGCTGACAGCCGAAAGCCCCACCGAAGTCACCATCCAGGTCATTGACACTAACGACTCCCCGCCCAGGTTTTCCATGGATGCCTATGAAACCATTCTGCTGCTTCCTACGTATGTTGGAGTGGAGGTTCTGAAGGTTTCTGCCACTGATCCTGACCTCAATGTGCCAACTGAACTGACCTACACATTGATAGATGGAAATCTGGAGCACTTCACCATGGAACCTACCAGTGGCATTCTCACCGTGAGGAGCAACAACTTCTCCAAGGACCGGTTTCGTTTTAACGTGAAGGTGTCTGACGGAAAGTTCTCCAGCACAGCCACGATAACTGTATTAGTCAAAGAGGCTATGGATAGCGGCCTCTTCTTTACACACAACCTGTACTCAACGTCTATACAGGAGAATGTCACCAACATCACTAAGGTAGCAGTGGTTAATGCTGTAGGCAACCGCCTCAATGAGCCCCTCAAGTACAGCCTGTTGAATGCAGGGACAAGATTCATTATAAAATCTACCTCAGGTGTCATCCAAACTACGGGAATCCCCTTTGACCGAGAGGAACAGGAGTTTTATGAGCTTGTGGTGGAGGCAAGCCGGGAATACGACCACTTGCGAGTTGCCAGAGTAGTGGTGAAGGTCCAGGTGGAGGACATCAACGACAACGCCCCTGTCTTTGTTGGCCTCCCATATTATGCTGCTGTGCAAGTTGAGGCCGAGCCTGGGTCCCCGATATTTAGGGTCACGGCCGTGGACCGGGACAAGGGGATCAACGGGGAGGTGTCCTACTTTTTAAAGGATGACTACGGCCACTTTGAGATCAACAGGCTCACGGGTGAGCTTCATCTGAAAAAAGCCTTTGAGTCTGACTTATCCAATGTGGAGTACGAGGTGGTTGTCTATGCCAGAGATGGGGGATATCCACCCCTTTCCACCACAGTAGAGTTTCCCATCACTGTCGTGAACAAAGCCATGCCCGTTTTTGACAAGTCCTTCTATGCGGTGTCTGTTAATGAGGACGTAGCTGTACACACCCCTATTTTGGGAATAAATGCTACTAGTCCTGAGGGTCAAAATATTATTTACACTATTGTAGATGGGGACCCGTCACTGCAGTTTAACATTGGATTTGACACAGGAGTGATAAGTGTCATTAATTCTTTAGACTATGAAATCAGCCCCTCATTTAGACTTATCATTAGGGCAACAGACTATCTCACAGGGGCAAGAGCAGAGGTAGATGTGGACATAACCATTCTGGATGTGAACGACAATGCCCCGGTGTTTGAAAAAACTTTTTACAAAGCTATTATTTCCGAAACATCAATGATTGGGACCCCAGCCCTTCAGGTAGTGGCAGCAGATACAGATTCAGAAAAGAACAATGTAATACGCTATCAAATTTTCTCTAATGTATACAACAGCACAGACTATTTCCACATTGACAGCAGCAGTGGGCTTATTCTGACAGCACGTATGCTCGACCATGAGCTGATACAGCAGTACCGCTTCGTCGTCAGGGCAACAGATAACGGGTTTCCTCCCTTGAGCAACGAGGTCGCTGTCATGGTCATTGTGAATGATATGAATGACAACCCTCCCGTGTTCAACCAGTTGTTGTACGAGGCGTATGTTAGCGAACTTGCGCCGAAGGGCCACTTTGTGACATGTGTCCAGGCATCTGATGCAGACAGCTCTGACTATGACAAGCTGGAGTACAGCATCCTGTCGGGGAACGAGAGGATGAACTTCGCCATGGACAGTAGCACAGGGATCATTACCCTGTCCGGTCACCGAAAGCAGAGGTTGGAGCCTGTGTACAGTCTCAATGTGTCTGTGTCAGACGGGGTCTTCACCAGCACTGCCCAGGTACATATCAGAGTCCTTGGAGCTAACCTGTACAGCCCTGTCTTTACCCAGAATGTCTATGTGGCAGAGTTGCGGGAGAATGCCGCCTTAGGCTCCAAGGTCGTCCAGGTAAAAGCTACCGACATGGACTCTGGACCATTTGGCCAGTTTACGTACTCCTTCATCAATGACATGGGAAAGGATCAGTTCAGCATTGATGTCAACGGCCAGATCTCAACCTTGGAGAAATTGGACAGGGAAAACCCGGAAAATAAGGACATTGTCCTAACGGTGATGGCTCTAGACGGCGGTGGCAGAGCCTCCTATTGTACAGTCCGAGTGATTCTAGTGGATGAGAATGATAACGCACCCCGGTTCAGAGCAGTGGAGTACAGGGCAAGTGTAAAATCAGATGTGGGCAAGGGGTACTTAGTCACCCAGATCCAGGCCTACGATCCAGACGATGGTGCCAACGCTAAGGTGTCCTACTCACTTTACAGCGAAGCCCATGTCCCTGTGGTGGACATCCTGGAGATAGATCCAGACAATGGATGGATGGTCACCAAAGGTAGCTTCAGCCATCTAAAGAGCTCCATACTCTCCTTTTTTGTGAAAGCTGTTGACGGAGGGATCCCCATGAAGCATTCCCTGGTGTCGGTGTACATCCATGTCCTGAATCCCGAGAATCTCATCCCCTCCTTCACCCAGCCTCAGTACTCTTTCACCATTCCTGAAGACACGCCCATAGGGGCGGCCCTCGGCTCTGTTTACCTGGCGCCTGGCCACTCTGCCATTTTTAGCATCGTCAATGGCGAGACAGGGGAGAACAATCAGGATGCCGTGTTCATCGTGGAGAAGGAGACGGGTGTCATCAAGCTGGACAAGCCCCTGGACCATGAGGTCATCGACGCCTTCCACTTCAAAGTGTCCGCCACCATGCAGCAGGCACGTATAGACTCCGTGTCCACCGTGGACGTGGAGGTGAAGGTCCTAGATTTGAACGACAACAAGCCAGTTTTTGAATCCACTTCCTACGAGGCGACAGTAATGGAGGGGATGCCTATTGGAACAAGAATCATACAGGTGCGGGCCCTAGACCCAGACTGGGGTGCCAACGGACAGGTCACCTATAGCCTTGCCCCCCCTCCGAATGTGGAAATGGACTGGAATGCTGACACCTTCACCATTGACAGCAACACGGGTTGGATCTCCACGCTCAAAGATTTGGACTATGAGACGTACCCATCCTACACCTTTGCCGTTGTGGCGTCTGACTTGGGAGAGACCGTCTCCTTGTCCTCCAGCACCACGGTGTCCGTCATCATCACCGACATTAACGACAACCCCCCCAGCTTTGTGGAGGATTACTACAGGGGGGCGGTGAGGGAGAGCGACCCGCCAGGTGAGGTGGTGGCAGTGCTGAACACACAAGATGGCGACAGCTCCGACATAAACCGTCAAGTCAGCTACCACATCACAGGTAAGAGCGTCCCGGGGTCTCTTTATTGCTAACTGTTGTGCAGTACCTCGCTCAAGGCCACAAAAGCATTATATCTGTATATAAATGAGTGTATTCTGTTCACTGTGTTGATGCTTGTGTATCTTCAATCATTGTAGTCAAACAGTGTATGAGAAAGGAGCACAACTTCAGTTACTACAGTGAAGAAAATATCTAATTGTATGAATGGGCAATATATAATGTTAGTAAAATGGTGTTAAGGTATTGAAAATAACAGCTTTGGAGTGTAGATATTTTTCTGACCTAAGATGGGACATTCATGAGTTAGTCCCCCATTCTCTTAGCAGAGGAGGTTCCCCAATTTTTTTAAAGTAGCTAACTAGGGTTGTTGGCAACAGGGGCGACTAAGGGTTCCAATTACATTTTTTTTTTTTTTTTTTTGAGTGCTTCCCCCAGAAAATGTTTTAGGGGAGTTTCTGATTGGTGGATGGGCGGGGGGGGGGGGGTTTCCTGTAAAAAAAGGAAGTGCTTTTCATACGCTGATAAAAGACAGGCATGCTAACAAGGAGATGCCTTTTTTATTATTTACAAGAATAATATAGTTACCCAACATCTGTGTATTTCGCATATTCCAAACTGCTTTCAAACCATGAGATTTCTGACACGTACCACCTAGTTGAAGTACTTTATTTGTTTATTATTATTATTGTATTGTATTGTATCCTTCACTCACATCTATTCTGGACTTATTTAAGAAAATTATTGTTCACTTGCATGACTTATCATGTTTTATCAACGTTACTAAGTTTGTTGCTAATTTATTTTACACTGTTAGAGGCTATGCCATGCAAGTTCATTTGCCACATATCTGTGATTCCCATGTTCTTGTTAAAGTAATCAGATTGACAGAGTTGCCATATACCCAGTGCCCTTTATTGACAGCCCGTTTTATAAAGTTGTTGTCTATAAAGTTAATATTTTAGATCGGTAACTACAACATCAGTTGCTCGCAAAAGTGTTTAGTTGAAACAGGATACGTGATGTCGTCTCGCTCAAGAACCACCTGAAGATGGCATCAAAGGCTGCCATATTTGAGTAACTGAGGCTGTGCAAAACAGTCAGAAAAACTTCCATTTTAAGGCACTCATTTAATTTGACTTACTCGGAAGACTGACATAGTGCTATCAAGTGCTATCAACTATGTTATTCCGAAAGTCCAATGTTAGCAACGTTACTCGATTAAGACAGAATCTGAATGGATTGCACAAATTAATAACATCTCCGTCACGTTGTTAAGCCAATAGCCTCGCTAGACTTCTTTCTCCTCCTCAGGCTTGAAAAATTAATGATGGCTCTGTCTAAAAGTAGCCGGGCAAACAGAGGTCTGTAGTCGGCCGTTCAGCCGACAGCCAGCGCTCGGGGAACGCCTTGCCTCAGCCATGAGACGGATTCTTGGATGTATTTTTAAAGTTGTATTGTTGGAGTGTCGGGGTGACGTAAAAGCAAAGGTATTTTCCTTTCAAATCTTGTAGCACAGTGTAACTGAAGGGTAACAATATGAAATACATTGCACAGCTCAGTCTTTCCCGCTTTTTAAAGGCCTGGAATTCAGAGGATCGGATGCATCCTCCGCTGTGTTTTCTGAGGATAGAAGACTTCTTTAAGATGCTGCAATATGTCTGTTCTCGTAGGGTTTTATTTGCCGTGATAACCTTGAAGCTGTTAAATTGTTAGCATTTCATGGACAGGTTATGGATATTATTGCATTTCATGGAGCTGATAGAGGTTGGTGACGTCCTAAAGGGAGATGGGTGTCTGGCTTGTTTAAATGTCTCTTATGCAAACAAACAAGCATAGGGCCTTTTATTCTGTTTAGTGACCTAGTTTTAGTTCTTTTGTCTGTTCTAAACAACGGAGGAATACCCATTTGGATGCACAGATGTGAGCCCGTGTCCTTAGATATCTGAGAACGGGTAAATCCCAGCAGACCACAGCAGTGCAAGGCTACTCTGGAGACTCTTGTAAATATAAGAGCGAATAAACATGCAAGAAAAGTGGATGAAAGCTCATGAAGCTAAACACGGGCCTGATTTATAATTCATAAATTTGTATTATTACTCGGCTTATTCTGCATACCAGCGCAACGAACGATTAGGAAACAAGCAACGGCAGAGTAATGATTCAAATAGTGCTGACGCATGCAAGGTAAGCATTTTTCATAATGTAACATCTCTGGCTGGGGATGCCACACAGCAGACCTGTAAATTGTAAATGTGGAAGTAAACTATTTTAAAAACACAAGTCACTGCTCTGCATTTTATGAAGTCTGTCACAAGTGATAAGCACCCCCCCTCTCTCTCTCCACACTGGTTTTAATAAATATTTCTCATAAAATATGCCCTGACCTGAGAGTCACCAGAGAGCTTATGGGGTTTTATTAGGTTCAAGCTGGCCTTGCAGGTAGGAGAATATGAACGTCCATAATTAAATCTGGATGCCACAACCTTATTCTTGGAAAGAAAAGTTTAATAAGGTTGGGAAATGTATGGAGGTATTAAGAGAGGGGGAGTGTGGGAGAGATGGGGAGAGCGAGAGTGCGGGAGAGATGGGGAGAGGGGGATTGTGGGAGAGATGGGGAGAGCGAGAGTGTGGGAGAGATGGGGAGAAAAAGAAGATTTCACAACTTGGGAGATTTTGCCCTGTGGGAATCTGTGCATGTGTCTAGAAAATTGTACATTAACATGGAAATGCGTCACCATCCAACTGGGCCACTTGCATTCATCTGCGAGGGAAAGCGCTCCAGCACCGCTCCCAAGTTGGCAGCGGCTGATGCCTCCCAGTGAACTTTTTTTTTTTGTGGAGAAAAGTCAGTGAAACTGCTCAGCCAAATGGGTGCCAAATTTATTTAGAAAGTTTTTTTTTTTATGTCTAAAGCCGGTGAAATGCCATCTAGGAGTTCAGGTGGAAGAACCTGACTACACTTAGTTGAAAAGTGAAAAGTTTTCTAGCCGACTAGAACGTAGTCAGGCTAATAAAAACTTGAGCTATGTTGGGGTTAACCTAGTCCATTTATGTCAAAACGTCTCTCAACCTAGATTTCCGCCCCCTATACATGTCTCGATTCTGGCTTTTGCTCACGGGGCACAGTGTGTGCAGTGAGAGATTCGTGGCCAGACGGGCTAACGCTAACCACACTGGGAGGAGCTGTATCGACAGCACGGCAGTGTGAAGGGAGATATGTGGGTGATATTATGACTTTTAAAAGCTGCACATTAACGGTTTTGTGGGGTGGAAAAAAAGCATCTGCTTCCACCGCTCTTTGTGTGAGGAAACTGTGATCTCCCTTTGAGTGACTACAGGGGCCTGATGTTTGCCTTTGTTTTTGCCCTTTGGGTGCATTTGGGAATGGGGATAAGGAGTTTTTGACTACGAAAATGTTGATTGAAAACGGGGGGGAAAATATTTTAATTTAATTGGGACACCTGGGAAGGTTTGGAGATCCACACACAGAGCTACATTAGTGGACAGGGAAGGTTTGGAGATCCACACACAGAGCTACATTAGTGGACAGGGAAGGTTTGGAGATCCACACACAGAGCTACATTAGTGGACAGGGAAGGTTTGGAGATCCACACACAGAGCTACATTAGTGGACAGGGAAGGTTTGGAGATCCACACACAGAGCTACATTAGTGGACAGGGAAGGTTTGGAGATCCACACACAGAGCTACATTAGTGGACAGGGAAGGTTTGGAGATCCACACACAGAGCTACATTAGTGGACAGGGAAGGTTTGGAGATCCACACACAGAGCTACATTAGTGGACAGGGAAGGTTTGGAGATCCACACACAGAGCTACATTAGTGGACAGGGAAGGTTTGGAGATCCACACACAGAGCTACATTAGTGGACAGGGAAGGTTTGGAGATCCACACACAGAGCTACATTAGTGGACAGGAAGTTAATTAATCTCTTTGAAATGGGGAAAGGGGAGAATGTGAGTGATTGACGCATCTGGCGTGAGACTCAAGAAATCTCACGCCAGAATCAGGCGTCCCTCGATCCTAATCTCCTCCGGGCCAGGATGGCAAGCCCCCGCCCCCCCTCCCAGTTCACGAGACAGTCTGAAATTGACCAAAGTTGGCAGCCCGTATGGTTGACACACTGGCTGTCTGCATGGGAAGGCCAGAGAGCTCCACCGCTTAAGATCTTCTAATGTCAGCAGGATGTCACATTTCAGAGGAGACGGGGGGAAGACTGGGAGCAGGCACAGGTACCTTACCTTGGCCTGTTGTAATCAGGAAATTTACTTTTTTCACCCACTGGCCAGAGTGGCATGTGGATTCTAAAAATCACCATCCATTTTCAACATTTTACCAGCCACATTACCTTTTACAATATAACACAACCTGGTTAGTTGCCTGCCAAAGTGGCTTCTTAGAGTGGAAAATCTTACCAACTGAAATCAAATTTTTACCAGCATTTGGCTGGTGGCGGGTGTTAATTTCACACCCTGATTGCAGCATTTGGCTGGTGGCGGGTGTTGGGTGGCGGGTGGCTGGCGGCTGGTGGCGGGTGTTGGGTGGCGGGTGGCTGGTGGCGGGCGGCGGGTGGCTGGTGGCGGGTGGCTGGTGGCGGGCGGCTGGTGGCGGGTGTTGGGTGGCGGCTGGTGGCGGGTGTTGGGTGGCTGGTGGCGGGTGGCTGGCGGCGGGTGGCTGGCGGCGGGTGTTGGGTGGCGGGCGGCTGGCGGCGGGTGGCTGGTGGCGGGTGGCTGGCGGCGGGTGGCGGGTGGCTGGCGGCTGGTGGCGGGCGGCTGGTGGCGGGTGGCTGGCGGCGGGTGGCTGGTGGCGGGTGGCTGGTGGCGGGTGGCTGGCGGCGGGTGTTAATTTCATAACCTGATTGCAACCCATGTAGTTAATTGAATTAAGGCTGGAACAGAACAGGACTCAATGATAAAAGATTCAAAAGCATATGGCAGCCTTCTCCCAACTGTAAATCATTGCATTTTATTATTAATATTTGCATAGACGCATTATTGGTATTTTCATGCATACATCTTGGTCCATATCAGAATTGACTGGGGTCTCTTATGGACTTGCAGCACAATTATGTGAAAAAATTGTAAATTGTTGTTGCTGGAGATTTCACTCAAGTTGATGGAGATTTCACGCTGAGGTACTTGGCTGTTTTTCTGACGTGTCACTCAGGTTTTTCGATCAAAGGCAACATTAATGAATAAATATAGAATAGACTAAAAATAGAATAGTTAGGCCCAGTTCGAGACAGAAAATGAAATCAAAGGGAGTGCCATCGCCTGACATTGACTCATTTTCAGGGTCTTTGTCTAGACAGCTGTAGTTTTAGCCCTTCAGGTGACATTAAAATTTGATGAACTATAAAAGACAAACAACACAAAAACGGCCATAAGTGAGTCAGTGTTTTGCGATGTATCGCGAGTGAGTACAGGGTGAGAATAATCGTCTGACAGCGATGGAAGACATCTCGCATTCCCCTCTGCTCGCTTTACCCTGTTCCGCTTCGACACGTCACCCATTAGCCACCAACTGATTTCAATTATGCAAAATTAAGCATCAAGATGAATGTGTATCGTACACAGACTCTTTTGGGGGGGTTAAAAAACAATTATAGAATATGATTATGCTGGGTAACAAAATAAATTCCCAGCCTGCCTGCATGTGGCGCACTCCGACACTTTCGATAAAATTAAAGTGACAGGTTTACACTTCCCCCCCATTTCACAGCGCCGTGGCTGATAAGGATGTAGTCTGTTGTATGGTTTGATGTGTAACGCATGTTTTTTTTCCCCCAAATCCTTTACAAGTCTCTAGAAGCAACACCCGTGTGCGTTAGACGAAACACGACACCACTTACGCGCTAATCTCTAATGGCGGTATAGGCGGCTCGCTTTGCGCCCATGTGACAGGTGTGAGGATTAGCCTAGGTGGGCTCGCTCGTTCTGTCTCAGCATGGCGGAGGCTTTCGGAAGTAATCCGAGACGAAGGGAAGAAAGATAGAGATTGTTGGAGGGGTGGGGTGGGTATCACATGTCTCGCGGAGGACTGACTCGCCCCTCCCCCCTCCCAATGGAGGTCTTTGTGCCGGTTTACAGATCCTTGCACTGAGGTGGCATGTACACCTGTTAAGGCTTCGCAAATCTGTCAGGCCCCCGGGACAAGTTGTTTATGTTTTTTTAATCCCACTATAATGACTGACCATTGAAGTCAGTCGGGGGTGTTTTGGTGGGTCTGTAGAATCTGTGGTTATGTGAAGAGCGGATGGGGGGAGCTGTGGTCTCCTTTTGTCCTCCTGGCTGGTGAGGAGGTGTTTATCCCACCTGGAAGAGCTCCACCACCCCCCCCCCCCCCCCCTGGTCCTCCTGTTCACACACCATCATAGTGGTGCTACATGATCTGTGATACAACCTCCGGGGCGACTGGTTACCCCCTCCCTGTGTGGTCACATGGCCCAGCTACCATACCTGCCTGTACTGGGCGACCCCCCCCAGTACTGGAGCAAGCTTCCCTATCCTCTATCGACCTATCAGAGCAGAGCATTTCTAGACTTACTAAAAGCACAGGGACCTTTCTCGTTACTGGGTTCTGTTCTTTTTAGTTGTCTCTTTATCTGCTCGTTTCTTCTTCTCTGAATGTGACCGGAGCGTACGCTTGTTGTCCGGCGCTGTTTGCCTGGCACCGTGCAGAAGTGACCTCCCGCCGAACCTAACCGCTGACCCGCTAATGGACGATCGCGGCCACGCCGAGCACCTGGGTGCGGGAAGGCTGTGGAAAGCCGAAACGTTGGAGAGAGGCGCGCATTGGACCGGCCCCCCCATGTCCTGTGATTGTGGCCAGGACCAAAGCCCCCCTCGGTTGTGTAAGAGACACGCTCTTCAGGGAAGCGCTGGCATTGATCTCTTCTCTCACCGCCGCCGCCGTCCTCGGGCAGAGACGAGAGAAGCGTGACCTTGGGCTGCCTGCCCGTTCGTCCGTTTGCTTGTTTGTTTATTTGTACCGAACGCCTCTCTTCGATGTCCAGTGGGCCGGGGCGAAAATCTCTCGCCTTGCTGTCCAACGGCGCCAGCATTGGCCCACTCCTTGGTGTT